>CM076577.1:1342416840-1342676499 GCA_034641835.2 Pinus albicaulis | reverse complement strand
GCGCAGTCACAATAAGAGGCCCTTTGGCCTTTCAAGAAGAAGGAAGAATAAGCAGTGAAGCTCCCAAGGAGTTTCAAGAAAGAGAAGAACATCCAATCAGATCTATAAGATCTGTGCATGAGGAACATCTAGAATCCTCATCCTATGGATATGTGCATTCAGCCATCTCATCAGAGCCTCAATATTTTGTTGGTGACTTCTTCATGGAGAGGGAGAAAGAAGAAGTGAGTTTTTTGGATGCATGGCCAATGGCCAGATCTCCTTTGGGTGAAGGATCCTCTTCTCAAAGGGGAAGCGTGAAGGTTTCTCCTTCAAAAGATGACCAATATATAAAGTCTCTTGTTGATGTTGAAACAATTTTAGTTTTGGAGAAGGGGAGAAGGGGAGAAGGCAGGAGGTACTAACATAGTCCTAACAAAGGCACCTCAAATACCTCATGAAGAGGAGAATGGAGCACTTACTCCAAGGAGGGAAACTCTTGCATTCTTGCAAGGAGTTCTAGAAGGGTCTCACACATCAAGATATTGGCACAATGCATGGGTAGCATGTATTATCATTACCAAGTGGTGAGATCTTGGAGGTCGAAGAAGGAAGAGAGGAGGAAGAGCATCTCAAGAAGAAGAGCATACACCCTTCTCTGTTTCAAGGGTTGGAAGGGCAAGAAGGGAAAGAGGACTTATGCAACAAATATGAGGAAAAATATATCCACCCACATCCTCAATCCACTCTATGCCTTGATGTCTCCTTATTTCGGGGAATTCCACCATGGAGTTCTCATGATGAGCAGAAGAGAAAAGTATCCCCTCAACCTTGTGCATCAATTCCATCTCTTTTCAAAGAGGAGGCCAACACCACATGGGAGACGTTGGGTAAGAAGCATGCCTATGAAAATCATAGTTTCCTGTATGATTGCATGCATTATTTTACTTTTTATATGCAGGCCATGACTCCCAAGAGGAGTGTTATACCATACAAGCTTCATGGCCAGCTAAGGGCCAAGGTTGTTCTCAAACATGGCCACTCCCTTGATGGGATAAGGGAGATTCTACACCATGATGGGTGTTGTCCCAAGGCACCAAATATGATTTTCACTTTCAGCCATGGTGGGATGAAGGGAGTAGCAAGTAAGTGGCTTGTGAACCACTTACAACATTCAGATTTGATGCATGAAAAGGACAACCTACGCTGGGTTTTGTTGGGTGAGTTTCAACACTCCCCAAGATCTGTGATTTTCTTGTCACATGCCTTGTACTTCAAGAGAGGGCTGCATAAGAAGAAGGTATGGGTGTTTGGTTTGACGAGGAAGAGGTATGGACACCACATGATGAATCCCATGTCCATACATTTACTTTTTCCTACAATGTATATGCAAGTGTTTTTGTTTAAGATGCATTTCAAAATCTTGTATGTACTTGAGCTTGGGAGAAACTACAATCTTCTGATGGGTTGGCACAAGGAGATTTGTTTCTATCATGATATTGATGCCCCATGCATGAGAGGAGGGCTGAAACATTGGGTGAATGTGCTCAAGGTGAATGAAATATCCTCCCATATCAATTCATGCTTCAGGAGGAGGGTAGAATTCTGCATGGTTGCTTCATTGTGTATCTTGTTTATTTTTATAAAGGGCCATGTATTGAATTTGTGTTATGTAGGGAGGTCCCTCACATGGAAGAATTCAGAGCATGACATGTGTTGTTTGAATCACATTCAGCCAACACCCATTATCCTTCACTATTCTCAAGCTTTGAAGAAGCTTGTTGCAGCACGAAGGTGGTGGTTTGGCCACCTATTATACTATGATTTGGAGCAGCATGGGGAGAGATTTGAAAGAGGATTATATCATCGTTTTCAAAGAGGCATGAGCCATGTAGGGCTGGATCAGCAACATGACTCTTTGGGAGAGTTGAATCAGCCCACTCTTCCTTCTATCGAGGGAGGGAAAAGAACCATGCACCTCTACCTTGATTGGAGAAGAATTATTGGTGAAGGACATGATCATGTTATACATGTTTTATTTCTGATTTCATGCATTCTTACACCATGTTTTTTCCAGCCAAATATTCCAAGGAGAAATGATATATCATGTGAGCCTCTTGGCTAATTTTGGGCTCCAAAATTTTCTGATTTGAGCCACTCTCTTGAGAGGAAAAAGGGGGATTTTTGCAAAAGAGAAGGATGCTGCCTCAAAGCACCAAACATGCATCACGCTTTCAGCCATGATGATGTGGCATGGGCAGCAAGAATGAAGGATGACATGTGCCACATGAGAGGACCACTCTCCACATATTGTATGTCTCATATTCCAGAGAGAGCATGGGGCAAACCATGCTTGTTTCATATGATTTATTGTATCCTTATGGGATGAGCTAATTGCCTCCCATGGGAACATTGGAGGAGCAAGACATGGATGGCTTGGTGAGCACTTGGCTTATGGAGGAAGCTCATCTTATGTTGGTGTCACCAAGGAGGAAATTTTGCAGCACTCACCTTGCAGTTGCTTGAGGGCAAGCAACAATTTTGGAGGGGAGGACTGTAATGTTCCAAATTAGCCCAAGCTAATTGGAACATTTCATTTTGTCTTAATTTTATGCATTGATGAATAAAATGTAAAGGAGGACATGAAAACCTCCTTAAATCAAATAATAAATACATGCCCAATGTGAAAAGGGATAAATCTGGGCCTTTTGTAACAAATCCACTTGTGTGTGAACAGAAATTGGACCACCTTGGAGAACCAACGTAGTTTTAGAAGAGGGATCCAATGTGAAAGGGGTTAAGTCCATTGAGGTGGTTCAGGGTTTGTGCACCCCTTCAAGCTATAAAAAGGAGGAGAGGGCTCATGTAATGGTTGTTGATCATATTTGGAATTTCGAGTTGCTTGAGCAACTCCTTTCTCTGCGCTGTTTAGCAAGAGAAAGAGATGGTTTCCTATTTAGGAACTCTCCTCCCTTCCTTGAGAAGATCTTGGAGGGCATTGTACTGCATTTTCCACTATTCGGCATTGTTGGCGAAGCTCTATCTCTAGTATCAGCGCTAATCCTGTTGAGGGTTTAGCAGCTTCTATGAGTTGCAGCAAGTGGTGAACTAGATCTGCAAGATCTAGTTGTTTTGGAGGAGATTTCTCTCAGGGAAGGTGTCTTGTGACCACCTGGAAGAGGGTCTCACTCTTGTATTTGATTTCAGATCTGTACATTTCATCTATTTTCATATTTGGTTCAAGCTACAGCACTTCCCCTTTGGGTACTGCGTTATTTCATGTGTTGTTGCAAGTGTTAATTGATTTTCCCTTTGTAATAGATCTCAGATGATTGAGGCTTGCCTCTCATCTTGAACATTCACATTGTAGACTGTTGATATCTATTGCTCAGATATGAAATGTATTCTAATAAAAATCATATTCATCTATTTCTGGAAGTTTCTGCAGTTCCATGTATAAAAAGTCAGATCTACAATTTCTAGTGTATTATTTAGTTAAAACCCCAAAGGGGACTTCTAAAAGAGGTTGAGTAGTTTCCAGATCTGGTATGGATCTTATGTTACAGCCATATATCATTAATATATCTTATTTCCATTATTTAACTGCTGAAGTATACTTAGAGGGACGCAGTCCATTCATTTCTGCAATTTAGTAAATGCCGGAGCTGTCTTATCTGAAGAATTTCTGCTATATTGTTCATGTGATTTACTGTATGAAAATGGGAGAATATTTCATAATTCTGATATGATGTTTTATAGCTGAATTATGAGCCTTTTTTTTGGTCTCCAGTGATTACTGGGCAAAACTGTGCAATTCTGGTTGCTGGGTTTCCTTGTTGCAACAGCTCTTCTCACTAGCTGATTTTTAGCTAGTCAACTTCATGGAAAATCTGTTTAAGTGCCTTAAAATCATTTTTTTGAGATTAAATTCATCATACAAGTCCCACATGGCCTAATCTAGGGGAACCAAGCCCTGACCTACATTAATCTTGCACCCATTTTCTTATACATCATTCTCACTGAGCCTCTTGCTGAATTTCCAGAAGTAGAAATCTCCCGCTCCTTCCTTGTTTGGTTTTTGCTCCTCTTTTGGATTCCTTCTTTAGATATGAAGATATAATAATCCCAAGGGCTTAAAAATATATTTGGAGTGTGTTATTTCTATCCTTATTGTGTTTCACCAATATTCTATGGACAGAGTCTGGAACGAGCCAGGAAGCCTCTGGTTTTCACCCTCTCTTTAGAGGTGATATAACCAGTAAATTCCCTACTAGTCTATCTCTGGTTTAGATTTATTGGTGTTCTCTCATATTGCTATGATTCCATAGTGTAATATCTTAACATATTCCCTACTGAGCCTATTTTTCACCATTTGGGACATTACAAATAGTTGCGCCCTTTTTATAGCATTGCTAGTAATATTTTGTGCAGTCCATACTGATTTTGCTACGAACCAAAATCGATCCATTTATTCATCTCCCACACCCTTTAAGGTGGGAAGCTTCATGTGTGAAGCCATATCTTCTTCCGATAGTGGTAGTGGGGTAGGGGAGTTCTTTCCCTTTCGCTGATTCAATGATGGTGTAGCCAGAGGACTAGCTTCTGCGTGCACAGATGGCTATCTTAAGGGGCCGTAGACTGATCTATCCCCTTCTCTAATGACTTGGTAGTACTTACCAGTTCATGTTGTACTATCACCCTGATCAGAGGTAATTTATTCAGTGTGGCTGCACAAAACGCCTTTCTCGCAGAGTAATATTTTAATTAGTAGCGGTAATGTTCGCAAGAACTTACCTCCGGATCCTTTGAAGAACCTCTGCTCTACCTCAGAGTAGGATACAAATCAATCGACTGTAAATTTTGTTACAAATCCTCCTAGCACACTATCCACCCAATGATCTACATTCCGGGTGATTGAATTTTCAGCCTTCTCCAAATGCTGAATCAATTATGGAGTCCACTGCATAACCTAATCGTCTTTCCAACACGTCTGGAATTCTACTAGCCTCGCTAGCCACTCCTGGAGCTCATGTGAAAAAGTTACAAAGAAAATTTTGTATACTTCTATGAAAATATATTTATTATTCCACTTCTCAGCTGTAAGCTTTGCACTGTGATTCTCTTTTATGGAAAAATCCTGAATCTACCTTTCAAACCAGTCTTCCATCTCTGGTTTCTCAAGTCTCCAACGGCCTCGTGGCATTACCTGATCTTTCTCTCTAAATGCTCCCGGTCCTGACAACGGAACCATTTGTTGGCTTTAGGGGTCTTAACCCAAGTTTGGATTGAAGGTTTGCCAATGAACCCCTATACTATTGGCCCTTTCGGCAATGACCTACTTTTGTAGGCCAAGGTATCACCCGAAGTAGTATGGGTGGGTGCTAGAACCAAGTTTCTGCACCCTGGGAGAAAGCAAATAATGGAGGCAGTCCTTATCATGATCTATCAATGTCACATAGAAGTAGTTTCATTACCAAACCCTTACAGTATAGCAACGAGGCTTATAACCTTCTAAACATCAAGTAACATAAACAAAGCTATTATCACTAAACATATCTTAGCAAACTCTTCACATCCACATGCACATCAATAGTTACTACCACAAAATATCATAACCACATCTAGTTAATTAACACAGATATACTTCAATAGTGACACAGTTAATCCATATAACACAGAAATACTATAAACATATCTAGCACAGAGATACTTCAACAGATCCACATTCATTAACCATCCAAAAATCAGTTACAAACCCAAATCACAACCCGTGCACACAGCCAATGGGGTCCACACATAGTAGGAATGGGGATCTCTGCACACATAGATAGTAGGATTCCTTACCCAAAACCGTCCAAAACAGATCAACATTTCATCCTTAGCATTAATATTACTTCTTTCTTACCTTCTAGAACCAAACTATCTATCTATTTATATCATCATAGCCTTTGCTATCCTATGGTCCACAAACCGTGGTTTGTGGACTCTAGGTCTACCCTTTGACCCATTACAAAACATTGGGGGCTTTGACCTGCCCCAAAGCCCCTGCACAGGACCAATTTACTACAAAAATATATTAAAAACATAGCTTAGGGAACCTCGTTCCAACAACAACCATCACGAAAATTCTTCCACCATGTAACATTGATGACACACAACTCCATACACAATTCATATCATCATGAATTGGAACCATGAATTGTGTTTTTTGGTCATATTTTCTTCGTGGTGAGACCATTGAAGCTACCGCAATGGTAGTAGTACCTTCGATGGTACAAATCCAACCTATCTCCACCCTATCAACCTCATCTAGTTCCACAGCATCAACCATAAAATCATATTCATGTCTGTTGACCAACATTGTTAGGCCCGAACCAATTCCCCATGGCCTCACAAAAACCCATTCCCCCTTACACATTTTGTTTCACCCTGATGAGGATATATTAGAGGCCATGACAAAACCAGATTTTCTGCGAGATGTAATGCATCATTGCTCCTTTTTTCTTCCAGAAAAAACGTTCATGCCTAGCAACACAAAAACCCAGGATATCTATGTCATTGAATCCAAAGACTTCCTTCCTTTAGGAAAGGAATTTTGGCTCAAAAACCATATCCTAGTGCCTGATGCGTTTGAGGAAGGAAATATGTCGAATATTTTTCCAACCATTAAGGTGAATATCTTGAAAAAACCAGGCAAAACCGAAGAAATATCTCTAGGGGCAGCATGCTCCCCACATGAAGTAGTCGTGTATACGAACTTATTACAATAGTATAGGGATATATTCACATGGTATTATTCAGAAATTATAGGGTTAAGCCCTACCATCGTAGAACACTACATTGAAACTTGGCCTGACATATCACCAATCCACCAAAAGAAGTGTCAATTACACCCATCCAAATTAGTGGCGATCAAACAAGAGATAGACAAGCTTCATAAAGCTGGATTCATCTTCCCAATCACTTACACATCTTGGTTTTCCAACCCTCTACCCACCATTAAAAAATAGGGCACCATTTGAGTCTATACCAATTTTCGAGATTTAAACAAATCTTGTCCCAAAGAAAAATACCCGACTCCTTTCATCGACCAAGTCAATGATGCTTGCGCCAGTCACGAGGCCTTATCCTTCATAGATGGATTCTTGGGGCACAATCAAATTCAAATCCAACATAGAGATCAGTATAATACTATATTTACCACCCCCTAGGGCACATTCGCATATCAAGTTATGTGATTCGGTCTTAAAAATGTTGGAGCCACCTTTCAGCGGGCCATGAATTATATCTTCCACAACCTGGCTCATCTCATCTTAGCCTACTTGGACGAACTCATAGTATGATCCAAGAAAGGAGGTGACCATATGGAAGATTTACAGTTGGTATTCCAATGGTATCGACACTACAACCTATGCTTGAACCCCCTCAATTGTGTCTTCTGCATTAACGCAGCCATATTGTTAGGATTCATAGTATCCCAACAAGGAATGAGAGTTTAAACCCTCAAGGTATAGGAAATCAAAGAAGTACCACCACCCAAAACACTGAAGTGATTTCAAAGCCTACAGGGGAAAGCCAACTTCTTACGATGCTTTGTCCCCAACTATGCCACTTGTGCGCAGGGCTTCCTATGTCTACTCCATTATGAAATTTCATTCAAATGGGATGATCAGGCTCAAAATTAATTTGAGGCACTGAAAGATGCCTTATCTTCGCCCCCCTTGATGATCCCACCCAATTACGACAAATACTATACCTTATATCTATCCGCGTCAAACACAACCATAGTTGGGGTGTTAGTCCAAGATAGACCCCACAACAAGAGCATGTAATTTATTACGTCAACAAGAACCTAGTTGGCCCTGCTTTAAGGTACAATATAGAATAAAACACTACCATATCCCTAGTACGCGCAATACAAAGATGCAACATTACATCATCCAAGGGACTACAACAGTCATAGAAACTATCAACCCTATGTGATATTTCCTAACCTGCCATATGATGAACCATAAGTACACCTGATTGATAGTTATACTGGAGGAATTTTACCTACAATTCAACTTCCCCAAGGGTAAGAAAACACTAATCCTAGCTAAATTGATCACTGATCTCCCAAGTACAACCCAAGGATCCCTAGTTAATGACTCACTACCAGATGAAAATTTATCCTTGGTGATGACTAAGGACCCCTAGTATGGTGACATCCTTCTATTTTTGCAAACACAAAATTTCAAACCACAGCTCACTCGTGATGACTAAGGGCACATATGCCATCAAGCCCCCTAATGCCTTCTCATGGGGGATGTCCTTTATCGAAGAGGCGTTGACACCATTTTACGTCGATGCCTCACTCATGACCAAGCTGAGCAAGCCCTAAATGACTTGCACAGTGGGGCTTGTGGCAGAAACCTTGGAGGGATGGCCACCGCCAAAAGAGTCTTGTGGGTTGGTTATTTTTGGCCCACCCTATTCCACAACTGTATACAATATTTCAAAAGGTACGAGAGATGCCAATGCTTTTCCCACAAGGCAAGAGCACTTTCTACGCCTATAAACTCGGTCATTGTAGCAAGTCCCTTTTGCAAATGGGCCATCAACTTTATGGCTCACAACCCTACATTTTCTGGCAACCACAAATACATCATAGTAGTTGTCAACTATTTCACTAAATGGGCAAAAGCCATGCCCACATACGACAACACCGCAGAAACTGCAACTCGATTTCTCTTCAACCATTTCATCACATGATTTGGTGTGCCTAAGGAGTTAGTATCAAAGCATGGAAATAATTTTGAGAATTAAATATTCCAGGAGCTATCCCATCATCTAGGGTTCACGCACAAGTTTTCATCACCATACTACCCCCAGTCTAATGGCCAAGTAGAAGTTGTTAACAAAGTACTCAAAAATATGTTACAACATATGGTAAACATCCATAAAACTAACTGGAACCATATGGTATTTTCATCCATATGGGCATATCGCAGAACGGCCAAATCCTCAACAGGGTTCACACCTTTCTAGTATGTGTACAGAGTGGAGGTTGTGCTTCCCATTGAATGTGAAATCCCCAAATTACACGCAGCTATAAAACTCCTCACTAATACTCAAGCTTTATAAAAATGGTTGGTACAACAACGAAAGTCAACTAGAGTCTCTCCAACATAATGAGGATCACAAGAAAAGAGTAAAATCATCATTCGAGCACAACATCACCCCTTGCTCATTTTTTGCGGGGGAGCTAGTCCTCCACTATGATGTTGCAAAAGAAGCCATAGGACACGGGATGTTTGAAACATTATGGAAGGGTTATTACATCATCAAACATTGTCTCCTTGAAGGAGCATACATTCTGTAAAATAAAATGAATGTAAAATAATTTTTTATGATGATCACAATCATCATGGAATTATTCTAAAAAAAATGCTCTTGTGTCACAGATAGATCATCCTCCCATCCATTATTTTGGATTTGATTATGGAGCCTCTCGATGGTCACAAAATCTAGCGACAGGTGCCTGGGCCATATTGATCGAAATCTAGATTAGGGGAAAAAAATTGCCGAAAATTCAAAGTGCTCGAAATTGCACCAAACCATAATTATAGCAACTGACCTGTCTGGTCGAAAATCGAGTTCGAATGAAAAATTAGTTCGGATGAAGAAGTTATAGCCTACTAACCGCCGTTTAGAATAGACGAATTTAAAAAAAATAAAAATTGCAGAATAGGTACAAGTTGATGACATGGCAACCCAGTTAGCATGCACGGAATATTCTTTAATGTTTTCCCAATGTGACTGTGACAAGTGTCATTTCAGGATTCACTAGTTTGGGTTTGATAAGGTGAAATTTCCCAATATCCTCCAAGGTTGAATTTAGGTTCATGATGAATATTTATGTGTTGGAATTATTTTTATTATTAAGGTTGGATATATATATATATATATATATATATATATATATATATATATAATGTTTTATATGGTTTAATAATCATATATTATGTTATATTTTATCTATATATTAATATTATTGTATATTTCCAAACCTTACATTATAAATTCTGAATTTAAATTTCATCCAATGTTAAAAAGTTTGGACGACATATTATTCCGGTGGCATTATAACTATGGGTTAATACAACAAAGGTTGGAGCGCATTGTTTTAAAACCAAAGTCTGGGTTAAAACATACATTGTAAGTTTTTCATTGGAAAAATATGGAGGGGAAGAGGTTGGATCGAACTCGTGACCTCCCCCCCATAACCAAGTGCTTTACCATTAGACCACCATGACAAAACTTAATAGTATATGCGCTCAACGTATACTTATTGTTAGGGTCCCGTGATTTGGCTCATTGGAAATCCAAATGACAGTGTAACATCAAACCAATCTTTGGAGCCCAAAGACCTAGCCTTCCTGGACTTAGAGAGGGCTCTCTCTATTTGTGTAAGGGATATCTGTGTGTATGCTTATTGTGTTCTTGATTTTAGGCTAGTTATGAAGTAGGTTTTTGGTTTTGGTTTTTAGGTTGTGAGGTATGAACTAATCAAAGACATAAGATAGGTAAAAAGATGTCAGATCAACTGGGCTATGGGGTCGAAAAGGTCAAGAAATATTTCAGGTGGTGATACAAGGTTGTTGAAGGGCCGATTTGTTTCGAGGTAAAATGGATCTTTGGGCAAAATGGAGTGAGATGGACATTAAATTTGTGAATAACAAAGGATTTCAAATATAAATAGTTTAATACCTGACATAAACATGGTAGGGAAAACCATTAATCATGAGAAATGTAACTATAAGCTGATCAATGAATAGAAATAAACATTCAAGCCATGTATAGAGATATATGACTCTCTAAGTTTAGGAAATGGCTATTAGAATTTGGGGAAATACATTTAAGACAGACAAACAACTCAAATCACTATGTAGGAACACCTAAACATAGTACTTCAAGCTATTGGGCACTTTGAAAACAAGATTGCATAGTTTTAGGCAAAGGGCAAGATGAGTACAAGACCTCCTTGGTTCAACAAATGACAATCTAATAAATCAAAGAGAGGTTTCATAGGTGGAGCTATGGCTAGCCATGAGTAAGCAGGGCATACCATAAATCATACATAGCATACATAAAACCATAAATGAAACAAGCAAACAATATTCTTAATTTATTAAAGAGAAATCAAGAATTCTTTAATGTGACTAAGAATGAAGAAAACATGGAAGCTATAAAGAAACAGAAAATTTGAGGTGCCTCCACAGGCATGTCTCAAATTTTTTCTCTACTGTCTTATAGCAAGCAAGAACATGGAATTATGAATGAAAACTAAGAAAAAAAATAGAGAGAGAGACACTATACCATTCTACCAAGTCATGGAATCCAACAACAATCCTCTTTCATCATCCAAGAACATCCAAGAAACTATCCAAAAGCATGAGACAAGTATTTCTTCCAAAGCTTATATGACCATATATTTCTTCTATTCATCAAGTTCAGCCTTGTTTACAATGAAAGCCTTTGGAATATATAGGCCAAAGTGAGGAAAACCTCTTGGTTCAATTTGCAATCTCATTGGCCTATCCAAAATATCTGATTTTGTCCTTTAGGCTTTGCAACGCCCAAGGCACAAAATATCTAATAAAATATCTCAAAAATGCTAAAAAAGGAAATATATTGACTTTTCATAACTAATATGCACAAAAATAGCTAAATGCACATGAGGAAAAGTCACTTTTGAAAGGTTTAATTTTTACAAAATTACTCAAGAAATACATCAGCAGAAAGTCCCCTGACTTGCCGGCAACCTTTGGAGGTCTTCCTGATATAGAAACAAGGCCCATGATAGCTCGTTGGAAATATATGAGTGTATTATTTCTAGAAAAACTTGAATTTTCCCAATTTTATGCCTAGAAGTCCTACAAAAACAGGCCTGTGTGTAAAAACCCCAAAAAAATAGGCCTTGTTGATAAACGGGGCAGAGTGTAGAAAAAGCGAGTGTTTTTCGCCATTTTGGGGAAGAAAATGATCTTCAATTGATCTAAAAATCACTGAGTATATGCCCCCAAAATTATGGCATCCAATGATACCAATTTCATCCTTTGAGGATGCCCCAAACTGAAATGGTGATGCCCATGAGTTTTAGCCAAAAACCCAAAAAATGACAAAAAACCAAAATTTGTCGAATTTCTCCCAAATTTGGTGAGCATGACCCTCAAGGGTTGTCAGAAAAATGTTGTGAAGCTGAGGCCAAAATTTGGAGCCTTGAGGTGTCTTTCCTCAATTTTGGTGTTGGGCGCTTCCCATTAGCCTCCTTGAGTTTTTCCTGAGCGGCCTTCAATTTCCGCCGGGCAAACTGATTTAGCTTTTTATAATGCCCAGTCAAGCTCCATTGAAATTCCAAGTCTCTATTTGCCTTCTCCAATTTCTTCTCCAAGTGATCATTAACTCTCTCAAGCCATGCTTCTTGATTTTTCTCTATCTCTTGTTCGAACAATGTAGTGAGAGGGGTAGATTCGAGAAGGGCATCTTCTTCTTCCTTTTGTTTCTCAAGGGCCTTTTTGAGCCCCATGGTTCTTGGCCCTTCACTCTCATCGAACTCACCCATGAGTTCTAATCTCACTTGTGCTTTGGAGGCCTCCTTTTTGTATTTGATGGCCCGTGTCTCATATATAGCCATATGGACACTCATCTGCTTGTTTTGAACTTGCAAAAAGTGATTGAAGTTTCTAGCCCTATCAAGATCAGTCCTCAAAGCATCAATTTGGTTTTATCTATTGATCAAGAGATTTTCTAGGATTTGGGCTTAATTGTCACTATCGTCACTTTGGATTTGGATGATGTCAAATTCTCTTTCCTTTTCGTGACTGCTTTCTTCTTTCTCCTTTCCTTTGCTTTGGGTGGTTCTTTTAGTCTTCCTCCTCTTGGGCAACTCGACAATGGGCTTCTTTGGCAATTTTCCCTTGCTTCGAAGGGCCCTAGTCACATTTGGAGTTACAAATCTAGGCACCCTTTTCCTTGATGTCTGGGGCTTGGCCACTTTCGGAGAAGAGAGCATGGCCCCTTTCCTAGGAGAGGCAGCTAGCACATGCTCCATTGGCTCCTTACCCTTGTCACTTTGCTCATTATTCTTGCCATTGTCTTGGATTTCTTCATGGATGCCTTGACTGTCCTTGTGCATTTCTTTTTGAGGTTTGTCCTCCTCACTGTGTTGCACTTGTTCATAATTTTGCACTTCTTCTTCATGAGGCTGTTGTTCTTTTTCTTGAAGCTGTTGTTCATCATCATGACGCTGCTGTTCATCATGCTATGGCTGCCTCTGTTCATCATCTTCATGAGACTTCTCACCTTCACTGTGCTGCACTTGTTCATCATCATGCTGTTGTTATGCCTAACTGTATTCTTCTGAGTCCAGGTGGCTTTGTTTAAACCACTTCTCCCCGACATAAGGGATTTTAGTGGCTTTGGAGATGGACCTTGGAGAGAATTTGAAATCTAGGCCTTCCAGCTGAAAATGCTTCTCTTGAAACCTCAAAGAACAAAGATGTGTCAAAGGGGAATAACTCTTCACCTCTTGCACTCTTTGGAAAAAATCTAGACACCCAACCTCATGGAAGTTAAAAAGGACTGATGGCTGAGCATTCACTTCTTCGATGGAAACAGGCTCAAACCTCTTGTGAAGGCCGTTCCTACTGTCTTGCCTAGGAGACATCTTGTTTTAAGTGTTCTTTGCAACACCAAGCTATCTCAAAAGGCCTTTGGAATGTTTTTCTCAAATACACCTCTGTCCTGCTTATCAGTCACTATTTGACCAAGACAAATTGCTTCAATTGCTTTATGGAATAGTCTTCCAACACCAACTTTCTGCTCTTTTTAAATCACTGATTTGTCCTCTTTTATGCCAAACAACAAATCTTTTGTCAAATAGAAAGCACACAGTCAAATTGTTACTATGTTTGGGTAAGGTCACAAGGATCCTTTGTGTCTTGGTAGAAACAAGACAACCTTGTATTTAGACAAAGACAAAAAAAAACCTCCCTCAAACAGTTCTTCTTTTGTTGTTCACTAGTTCTATACATAGGTAGACAAAAGCACCCTCAAATTGATTTAAAAGATCTTTCACTACACTCTGCTTTATGGGACAATGGGGGCGGAACTAGTTTTCTATTTCATAACACAGAGGAGGCATTCTATAATGATCAAACTTCCACCTTATAAAAACTGTGTTCACCTTAGGATCACTGTTTTCCCTGAGACTTTGCTGACAGAGGTTAGTTTTGTCTTATCACTGTTAGGACACCTTCAGCAATTTAAAAACCTCTAACACTGCACTTTCTATCTAGTCATTAGCATATGGTTCATTACTCTGTTTTGAAGGCAGTTAGGGTTCTTTAGAACTGACTAAGCACACCTTTAGCCTATTACAGTGTGGATATTTGACACTGACAGTCAACCATAAACTTTGATTTTCGACCAAACATCCCACTTTATAACATCATTTGTTTTTTGGAAACACAACAAAGCATATCACCTCTTAAACTCAAAATTTTTATTAGAGTAAGGAAAATAGCTAAAAAATGTTTAAGGGCCCTCATTTGATGAGTTGAACAGGTTTGGAGCTTGTTGAAAGCACAAGGAGTGAGCGGCACATTTGTTAGAGAGAACGCAAGTGTCGGGTTGGCCTTCGGGCAGTGATAACCGAGCGCACAGGCACGCCACGCGCCACTACAGGCATGACGCACCAATGTTATATGCCTTTGTAAATTTTCTTCCAAATGTGTCGCGCGCTTTTCTAGGCATGCCGCGCAGGTCTCAAACCTTTGAAAACTCTACCAATTGCTCGAACTTCTCTCGTTTCTTCAATGGATAGCTAGGAGAGTGATTGTGAGCGTTTTCTTATGCTTTTGAAACTTGAAAATGAACTTGCAATGGTCTTTTATTACCTTTGAAGATGAAAAGTTCAATTACCTTTGAAACTACTTTATGAAGGTTTTGAAGCTTCTTGAAAGAGCTATTGGTTGCAAAACAGAACATGAAGCACTGCTTCGTCATTTTATAATTTTTAAAATCTTACAAAACCAAATATTTCGACCATGACTCTTTAAAGTGTTGTAGATGATATTTTTTTTAGGATCCTCATACATATGACCCCTCTTCAAAGTGAAAAAGTCATTTTGAAAACCAAAATCTTTCTCAGTGTTTTTCTCAACCACACTTCTGTCCCTTGAAGGAAAAAACTCTACTAAAAAACATATCAATAATCTGTGAGGCATTCTTTGTCATTTTTGCAAGGAGGTGAAACACTTTAAAACTTATTTTGACATTTTCTGCTCCTGGTGTTTTGATGATGATCATGCCCACTGTGAATTTGATTGAAATGTCAGGTGCTCTTTGAGCCTTTCTTTTGACTGTGGGTGAAGAAACTCATTTGAAACTGTAAGTGAAAAACTCTGCTACAAATAGTCTCCACCCTCAAGGCAAATGACTAACCTTAGATTTGACAAAGTAATCCAATCTTCAACTCTTACAGAGATATAGCAGGGGATGATGAGTTGAAGTTTGAAATGTAAACATGGGAAGGATGTCCCTTTGTTCCTCTGTGAAGGAAGTCTGCAAGAATAATGAATTTCTCATTCATTTTACCATTTTGACAGCAGTCTCTTTGAAATCTAAGCCATACTGCCAATGAATGCTCTTCATCCTCAAACAATGGTGATCCTTCCACTTGTGTATGAAGGAGGCCTATTTTTGACAAATGCCTGGGTTCTTTTCGACCCATGTTTTAACCAAATGAAGAATGTTGATGAACACACTGTTAGTGGTTTCCTTTGTATTGGATAGCAGAAGTCAGCTTAAAACCAAGATTGTTTTACTTACTTGGCCATTTTCTTAACAATATTTCTTCATTCATAATCACCCAATTAGCTTCACACTGTATTTCAATTCTATGTTTTAACAATGAAACTCATGTAAACACCCTTTTAAAGCACCACTGCTTTGCCTCTGCTTATAACACTATTTTCTAGTTAGAAACCTTCAATTGTCTCCCACTGGTCTTAAAATTTTCCTTTCAATCAATGAAAACCCTAGAATCAATCTTTGTCCCTGGCCCTCTGCTTATTAGATGAAGGAGGCCTTTATCACAGTGCCAAACCCTCTGCTTGTAAAATTAAGGAGGTTTTCTCAGTCTTTCAACCCTCTGCTCATGTATGGAGGAGGTTTTCTCAGTGATGCCATTTCATCAGCTTTTAAACAGTGTTATCTTTCCTCTCACTGCCTATTCATGTTTAAGCAAATGAAGATGACAAATTGACAATAAGTCATGATGGGCATTTCTCTGAGACATGTAATTCTTCTTTTCAAATACCTTTGTGCATCTTTAGACATCACACACAATTTGGCCAGTATCTGCAAAGCATTTCTTATCATTTATAATTCACTAACCTTTGATTGTGATTGCAGGAGCTTAATGAGATAAATCTCTGTCCAGTATTTGCATCCCAGTCTCAAAACCTCATGAGAAGTAGCTATCTTCTCATGTTGAGTTTAATATTTTCTTCTGGAACACTAGTATACTTCTGCTCTTTGACAAAGACATTGAAACACTGGACATTTACCTAATATCAACTTGACCTGTGGCATATGTATTGCTAAGACTTCAAGGCTTGTTAGTGGTGCGACTTGCGGG
This sequence comes from Pinus albicaulis, assembly GCA_034641835.2. NCBI lineage: Eukaryota > Viridiplantae > Streptophyta > Pinopsida > Pinales > Pinaceae > Pinus > Pinus albicaulis. The sequence continues at coordinate 1,342,659,836 of CM076577.1, read as the reverse complement.
TGTAACCAAACTTTATTTGCAGAATAGGAAGGTCTCTTAGGACTGGTTGATAATAGATAGAGGTTATTTGACTTTAGGATAGTTTTCGAAGGGAGAAATGCCTAAAGCACCACTACCTAACTTAGGGGAGACTTCTTGGACAGATTTGGATTGTTCTCTTTGGAGCTAATGGACAAGCTAGTATGGCTGAGGCTAGATAGGGATTGACAATGAGGTTTTATCTCATCATGGGCTGATTGAAAAGGTAGGAGGGCAAGAATGTTTATGGGTGTTTTCCAACTGGAAAATTTGACAAATTTTGAGATTAGCTGCTAGAAAACTTGGCTTTGACAGCTAGTCATCATTACTAAATGAAAAATACTGATGGCTAACAGTGGCTCCATTTGGGGAGGGCAGCTCCTTTTCAGGAGGTGTTTATAATTTCAGATCTCCGTTCTTTGAATACCAGTGCCTTTATCCATTGGCACAAATTTCTTTGTTTCTTGATTCTATTTCTGAAAATTGACAGCATGATTAGCATCAATGATATTTCTACCTACCCCACTATATTTCCTAACATTTTTTCTTCTTTTTGGTGCATTTGGACTATCAAAATTTTGACATAATATTTTTGAAAAATGACACTATCTAATTCTACACTTATATCTACCGGTGGTTTAGATTAAGCTGATGAACTCCTTCATCTCTCTACCTATGCTAGATCGACTGTCAAGGTTAAGCTGTTTGACAGCATTTTATTCTCTAATCTAAAACATGAAATTGAAAAATGACCAAATCAGGATTAGACAGTCTGATTTGTCATGTACTTGTGGCATGAAAGACAAGCTGCACACAAATATTATGTTGCATAAAATGAAATCTAGAAAAACAAGGCTAGGATACACAATTTGTTTTTCATCCTTGCTTTCCTCTTTGGTTCTGTTTTGAGCATGTGGAACCAATATCTTTTCCTAATCTACTCTCTTTGATAAGTCAAGCTTACACAATGTTGACCATATTTTCCACTTACTAACTTATCAGCAAATAAATTTAAAACATGTTCAGTTATGATTATGCTAGATAATTGAACAAGACATTTGAGCACTAGTAGCGGCATTTAGACTTGCGCGCTTTCTGAATGACTATTTTTTGAACATGGGGCCTTCTTTCTATTTTTCAAACCACCCTATTTTTCTGTTATTCTATTGTTTTTTTAATTTTCTGTTTTTGATTTATTTTTCAAACAATGGTATATACAATGATCGAAAATTTTTTGACTCAAAAATCTTGGAAATGGTGAAACTTAAGCATCTTATCCTCATAAGGATCTCCTACCACTCTTGGTCCACTCAGCTCTTGAAAAGAAAAATTTGGAAAATTTTCTCTTTCAAGCATGACATAAGGATTCATGCATGAATCCCTAAACAACCCTGTATCTTCCCGTTGTACCTCCTTATATCTCTGATTTCCACTCCTTCTTTTGATGTACATCTTTTTCAAATAATGCAGATATTCTTTGTCATCTTTGAAGTATATTATGACATCATCAAGCTACATCAAAATGCAGAAATTCAGGACTGGAAACATGGCTTTTAGGAGCATATTTTTGATATCTGGTGGTTTTGCAAATATGGGTTTGAAAATGGGACTACTTCCAGCATATTTGAAAAATTCTTTGAGCTATTCGCTTTGTAAAGGAATCATTTGGCTATAACCTGAAACATCATCTTGCAAAGACATATGATTAAAAGCACTTATCATTGGTATATCAATGTTTTGGGCAGGAAGGATAAAATTTCTGTCATAAGGGTGTGTATTAGTGTTTCTAAAATCAAAACAGATCCTATGACCAGCCATTTTATCTTTGAAAATTACTGTTTGGGTCAGATTTTTGTATTTTCGTTTGTCAAAGTTTTTTCTAGGAGTGATGGTAGTGGCATAGTTTTTCTCACTGTTTTCTCTATATGAAGTAGTATTTTGAATAAGATTGCCAATTCTAGTAGTTCTAAGTCTTTGGTGGAGTGACAGAATGTTAGCCAGTTTAAGTAACTCAGGTATATTTGGATTGCAGTCATCATATCCTGTCATAAGAAGTTTATCAGGCATTTTTTCTGGATTTTGAGTTGTTATGGCTACAGTCAATGTTTCATTTGAAATGGTAGAGTTATGTGATGGTAAATCCTTAAGGTATGGTAAAAAAATTAAGCTTCCATGCCCCTAAGTTCCAAAGAGGTTTGTGATATGTAAGTCTTCTAATGCCTCTATTTTGAAAAAGTTTCCTGATGTTACTACTGATGTTTGCCTAAGGTTTGAGAAATTCGCTTGATAGTACATAATGGTTTGTGCTTCTTGCTCTATCCCTGTTTCAAGAGGAACACACTCTCTTTCCTCAAGACATAACTACTCATGATTATGATAATTTTGAGTGTCTAGTTCATCATAGAGAACTTGGGGCAGCTGATGTGGTGGGTCTAAGTTTGTTTCAAATCCTTCTGATTTTTCTTCAATGTCCTCATCAGTGTGTAAAATGAAAGAGTTCATATCAGAATGCAAGGAGCACATCGGGATGTTATCTGGCCTTTCTTGGCTGCTGATCATATATTTCATGTGTGATTCTCGATAGAGTATTCTAGTTTGGTCAAACACAGGAATAGTGGCGTAGGACATATCAAGTTGAATATTTCCTTGAAGCTTGGCTCACCAAGATCTAGATAAAAGCATTCCATACTTGGGAGGGATGTCTGCTACCACTATGTCCATGATCAGATGTTTTGCAGGTACTTGGGCCAAAATGAAACAAAGATCTTTGATCAAGCCTAGACATTTGACTCTACTTGAATCAAATGAATACAAGTCTTTATATGGTCTTGTGATTTCTAGGCCTAATATTTCCATTACAACCTTTAGCATGAGATTATGCGAGGCCCCAGAGTCTAGCATGGAATTGTGAAGGATTTGGTCATGTATATTCCAACTGATGTAAAAGGGAAGAGTGGTTCCTTCTTGGAATTTCCCTTCTATTTTTGGACCAAACAACACTTTGGGAGTGTCATCAACTAGATTAAGGGTGTTCCCATCATTTCCAATATTTAGGACCTTTAACACTTGGGATTTATAAGAGCCTTGGGTGATAAGTTTAGTGAGAGGCATGGTAATATTTATTTTGGCAAATTCTCCCTCAAAACTAAAAGGTGCTTGTAGTTTAGACAGGTTTTCTTCAGTTTTTTCAGCCATGACTTTCTCTATGTTCTGAGTTTGTTGACTTTGTTTCAGGATTTTGTTTGACACAGCCACCTTGGGAATCTTTGTGGAGGTACTAGGAGCATCAGAGCCAAGACTTTTTTGAATAGCTTTATCTTTGTTTTGGTCAGTTTTTTTGACCACGATTTTGTTGCTATCCACTGCTTTTTTAAGGATGGTATCAGGGGTTTTAGCAGTGTCCGAGCTACCTTTCTTGGAGTCGTCTTGGTTCTTTCTGCTTCTACGGTCATACTACCTATGAGCTTCTATGATGGCATTCTGAAAATCTATGGTAGGATCTTCGAGATCTTCATAGTTGGTTTCATCCTGATTTGGAGAGAAGAACACTTGTTCTTCTTCTGTGAGGTAAACCTCACTCTCGTTATCAGAACCTATGAGGTTCAGGTGATTTTCATCAATGGTTTCTATATCCCTATCATCTTCTTCCACATAATTTTCATTAAAGGGTCGCCTAATTTGTTGGTCATTTTCCCTTGGTTTGTTTTGAGGTTGTTCCCTCCTAAAATTTTGGTTCCGGTTTCTATTTGGAGGGTTTGGCTGGCTGTCCCTAAGAGGGGTTTTTTCACTAATATTTTCCCACATTTTGGCCATATACCTAACCAACTCATCTATTATAGGATCTAAGGAGGGGGCTGAAGTGGATACCTCATCCCAGTATGTGACTTTCCTTTCTGATCTAGTCCTAGCTCTTTTTTCTGCTAAGTTGGCTTCTGCACTTATGGCCACTTTTTGCATTTCCTCTAAGGTAGGGGGGTCCTTGTCTCTTAGTTGATAAGTCATGTCTAGGTTAAAGCCTTCGGGGAATTTTTCCAAGGCTTAGCCAAGTGAAGGTTTGAAGTGAGGCGAGAGGGCGTTATACACACTATTGAACCTAGTGCAATATCCCTGGACACTTTCCCCATTTTCTCGTTTTAGATTGTTATACTATGACAGGATTTGAATGGGGTTCTTTCAGATTTCCCACTTGTTTATGAAGGTTTGGTAGAGTTCTAGGAGATCGTGGATGTTGTTTGGAGTTAAGCTCTTAAACCTTTTTTTGGGTTCTCCGCCCAAGCTCTGGGCGAACATCCTCATTCTGATGATCTCGTCTTCTATTTCCATGTATTCAAAGTCATTGCTAATCCTATCTATATATTATTGAGCTGTGGTAGTCTCAACTCTGGTAAAGTGTGGGATTTTGGATTGATAGTAATTTTGTAAGGGAGCCAAAGGTTGTGGCAACACCAAATGTGCATACCTGCAGGCTGCCATGGCGAGAGCTAATGGATGATGTACAAAATGAGGGCTTATAGGATGAGCTGAGGTGGTTGGAATAGTAGTGGTTTGGATGGGTGTGGCAGATGTAATTGGGCTAGTGATCTAATTTTGAGCAGATCTGGGGTGGTAGGAGCCAAAGTGATGGAGAAGCTGAAAGCTAGGAGGTGTAGTAGGTGAGGCTTCTCTACTAGGGCTCTGTGGCAGATCTAGGGGCTCAAGATTGTCAAAGTCTATCTTACCTTGTGACTTACTTCTAAAAGGGGTTTTTTCTGATTTTAAGTCAAAGGGGGAATCCTGCAAGGCTGAGAGGTGTTCAGGTATTGATCTTGCTTTACTGATGGACCTATCGGTAGCTAAATTTCCAGTTTTGGAAGCTTGCCATAGAATCTTCTCTGGGTCATCTACGATGATAGGGGGATTTGGGTCTGGATGAGATCTAGTGTTGATTCTTTGTGAAGCCAGATTTCAAATCTAGAGTTTAGAGAGGATGGTATTTGTGATTGTTTCGAATGGATGGCCTCTCTAGTAGTTTACTAATGTGAAGGATAGTCAAAACAAAAAGATGGACTAGTGGAGTCGTCAGGTGGATTTCTATGAGAACTATGGTCCACCACCAACACTATCAAAGATGCTTTCGGGAAAAAGTTTTATAGCAAGCTTTGAGATGAAAATTTGCAAAGAAGAGTGATTCACTTGGTTTTGATAGTTTTCTAGGCTGTATGGACAAGCTAATGGTTCTATATGCAAGGTTACTTCTGTTTATCTCCTATGTGTAGGTGAAGTCTTCTGAATTGCTAAGTGATACTTAGTTTGCTACTAATTATAGAGTTTGCACCATTAGCTTTAAGCTTTTGGAAGGATGAGTCAATAGAAAGGTATGGTTTATGAATTTTTTGGTTTTTATGGAGTTTTTTTAAGGCCTACTGGAGGCTAGTGGAGTCACCAGGTGGAACTTGGTTGTTTTTGTAAAGATGTAGCTATGGTCCACCACCAGTAACTAGGGAAAAGCCAATCTGGGAATGTTTTGGGGTTTTTCTGAGTTCTTTATGTAGTCCTAAGGTTTGTGAGAGTGTCCTACAGCTGAGTCATCATTTTGCTAGGGTGGTGAAAACAAAAAGAGTTTACTCTAAATGATTCGATGGACTGCTGGAAAGTTCAGGGAATCTAAGTTTGTTTATCACTCAAAGTCCCACCGTGATTGCCATTATGTTAGTGTGGCGATGAGGTGGCTCAATTGGATAGTAGCCTAGAGTTTCGTAAAGTATTAAGGCCTATTGGAGGCTAGTGGAGTTTCGAGGTGGATTTTTAGTTGTTTTGAGGTATATGTGTATGGTCCACCATCAATACTATCGAAAACCAATATAAGGAAGTTTTTTTGGGGTTTTTCTGAGTTCTTTATGTAGTCCTAAGGTTTGTAAGAGTGTCCTACAACTGAGTCATCATTTTGCTAGGATGGTGAGACAACCAGATTCTACTCTTCTAAGTTTGACTAAGATTTTGAGGGTTCCTAAGGGATACCTAGGATGTTTTGACTCAAAGTCCCACCATGATCACCATTATGTTAGTGTGGCGATGAGGTGGCTAAATGGAAGGTATTCTTGAAGATAAGGGATTTCGGAGTCCTAAGATGTACTTAGATTGTCACTAACCCAGAGTCCCACCGTGATCGCCATTATGTTAGGGTCACATGATTTGGCTGATTGGCAAGTCAAATGACAATGTAACATCAAACCAATCTTTGGAGCCCAAGGACCTAGCCTTCCTAGACTCGGAGAGGGCTATCTCTATTTGTGTAAGGGATATCTATGTGTATGCTTATTGTGTTCTTGATTTTAAGCTAGTTATGAAGTAGGTTTTTCGTTTTGATTTTTAGGTTGTGAGGGACGAACTGATCAAAGACATAAGATAGGTAAAAAGATGTCAGATCAACTGGGCTATGGGGCCAAAAAGGTCAAGAAAGCTTTCAGGTGGTGATACAAGGTTGTTGAAGGGCCAATTTGTTTCAAGGTAAAATGGATATTTGGGAAAAATGGAGTGAGATGGACATTAAATTTGTGAATAACAAAGGATTTCAAGAATAAATAGTTTAATAGTTGACATAAACATGGTAGGGCAAACCATTAATCATGAGAAATGTAACTATAAGCTGATCAATGCATAGAAATAAACATTCAAGCCATGCATAGAGATATATGAATCTCTAACTTTAGGAAATGGCTATCAGATTTTGGGGAAATACATTTAAGATAGACAAACAACTCAAATCACTATGTAGGAACACCTAAACATAGTACTTCAAGCTATTGGGCACTTTGAAAACAAGATTGCATAGTTTTAGGCAAAGGGCAAGATCAGTACAAGACCTCCTTGGTTCAACAAATGACAATATAATCAATCAAAGAGAGGTTTCATAGGTGGAGCTATGGCTAGCCATGAGTAAGTAGGGCATACCATAAATCATACTTCGCATGCATAAAACCATAAATGAAACAAGCAAACAATTTTCTTAAGTTATTAAAGAGCAATCAAGAATTCTTTAATCTGACTAAGAATGAAGAAAACATGGAAGTTATAAAGAAACAGGAAATTTGAGGTGTCTCCACGGGCATGTCTCAAATCTGTTCTCTACTGTCTTATAGCAAGAAAGAACATGGAATTATGAATGAAAGCTAAGAAACAAAACAAAGAGAGAGACACTATACCATTCTACCCAGTCATGGAATCCAACAACAATCCTCTTTCATCATCCAAGAACATCTAAGAAACTATCCAAAAGCATGAGACAAGTATTTCTTCCAAAGCTTGTATGACCATATATTGCTTCTATTCATCAATTTCAGCCTTGTTTACAATGAAAGCCTTTGGAATATATAGGCCAAACTGAGGAAAACCTCTTGGTTCAACTTGCAATCTCATTGGCCTATCCAAAATATCTGATTTTGTTCTTGAGGCTTTGCAAAGTCCAAGGCACAAAATATCTAATAAAATATCTCAAAAATGCTAAAAAATGGAAATATATTGACTTTTCATAACTAACCATGCACAAAAATAGCTAAACGAACATGAGGAAAAGTCACTTTTTGAAAGGTTCAATTTTTACAAAAATACTCAAAAAATACATTAGCAGAAAGTCTCCTGACTTGTCGGCAACCTTTGGAGGACTTCTCGATGTCGAAACGAGGCCTATGATGGCTCGTTGGAAAGCTCTGAGTGTCTACTTTTTAAAAAAAACTTGAATTTTTCCAATATGATGACTATAAGTCCTCCAAAATTAGGCCTATGTAAAAACCCAAAAAAATAGGCCTTGCTGATAAACAAGGCAAAGTGTAGAAAAAGCTAGTGTTTTTCGCCATTTTCGGGAAGAAAATGATCTTAAATTGATCTAAAAATCACTGAGTATATGCCCCAAAAGTTATGGCATCCAATGATACCATTTTCATCCTTTGAGGATGCCCCAAACTGAAATGGCGATGCCCATGAGTTTTAGCCAAAAACCCAAAAAATGACAAAAAACCAAAATTTGTCGAATTTGGCCCAAATTTAGTGAGCATGACCCTCAAGGGTTCTCAGAAACATGTTGTGAAGCTGAGGCAAAAATTTGGAACCTTGAGGTGTCTTTCCTCAATTTTGGTGTCGGGCGCTTCTCTTTAGCCTCCTTGAGTTTTTCTTGAGCGGCCTTCAATTTCCACAGGGAAAACTGATTTAGCTTTTTATAATGCCTGACCATCCTCTGCTGAAGGTCCAAGTCCCTATTTTCCTTCTCCAATTTCTTCTCCAAGTGATAATTTACTCTCTCAAGCCATGCTTTCTGATTCTTCTCTATCTCTTGTTCGAACAATGTAGTGAGAGGGGTAGATTGGAGAAGGGCATCTTCTTCTTCCTTTTGTTTCTCAAGGGCCTTTTTGAGCCCCATGGTTCTTGGCCTCTTTCGCCTGAGCTGATCTTCACCTTCGCTCTCATCGAACTCACCCATGAGTTCTTCCAATCTCACTTGTGCTTTGGAGGCCTCCTTTTTGTATTTGATGGCCTGTGTCTCATATACAGCCATATGGACACTCATCTGCTTGTTTTGAACTTGCAAAAAGTGATTGAAGTTTCTAGCCTTATCAAGATCAGGACTCAAAGCATCAATTTGGTTTTCTCTATTAATCAAGAGATTTTCTAGGATCCGGGCTTCATTGTCACTATCATCACTTTGGATTTGGATGATGTCAAATTCTCTTTCCTTTTCATGACTGCTTTCTTCTTTCTCCTTTCCTTTGCTTTGGGTGGCTCTTTTAGTCTTCCTCCTCTTGGGCAACTCGACAATGGGCTTCTTGGGAAATTTTCCCTTGCTTCGGAGGGCCCTAGTCACATTTGGAGTTACAACTCTAGGCACCCCTTTCCTTGATGTATGGGGCTTGGCCACTTTCGGAGAAGAGAGCGTGGCCCCTTGCCTATGAGAGGCAGCTAGCACATGCTCCATTGGCTCCTTACCCTTGTCACTTTGCTCATCATTCTTACCACTATCTTGGTTTTCTTCATGGATGCCTTGATTGTCCTTGTGTATTACTTTTTGAGGGCTATCCTCCTCACTGTGTTGCACCTATTCATCATGTTGCACTTCTTCTTCATGAGGGTGTTGTTCTTTTTCTTGAAGCTGCTTTTCATCATCATGAGGTTGTTGTTCATCATGTCGTGGTTGCCTCTGTTCATCATCTTCATGAGACTTCTCACCTTCAATGTGCTGCACTTGTTCATCATCATGCTGTTGTTCTACCTCATTGTTTTCTTCTGAGTCCAGGTGGCTTTGTTTAAACCACTTCTCCCCGACATAAGGGATTTTAGTGGCCTTGGAGATGGACCTTAGAGAGAATTTGAAATCTAGGCCTGCCAGCTGAAAATGCTTCTCTTGAAACCTCAAAGCACAAAGATGTGTCAAAGGGGAATAGCTCTTCACCTCTTTCACTCTTTGGAAAAAATCTAGACACCCAACCTCATGGAAGTTAAAAAGGACTGATGGATGAGCATTCACTTCTTCGGGGGAAACAGGCTCAAACCTCTTGTGAAGGCCGCTCCTACTATCTTGCTCGGGAGGCATCTTGTTTTAAATGTTCTTTGTAACACCAAGCTGTCTCAAAAGGCCTTTGGAATGTTTTTCTCAAACACACCTCTGTCCTTCTTATCAGTCACTATTTGACCAAGACAAATTGGTTCAATTTCTTTGTGGAATAGTCTTCCAACACCAACTTTCTGCTCTTTTTAAATCACTGATTTGTCCTCTTTTATGCCAAACAACAAATATTTTGTCAAATAGAAAGCACACTGTTAAATTGTTACTGTGTTTGGGTAAGGTCACAAGGATCCTTTGTGTCTTGGTAGAAACAAGACAACCTTGTATTTAGACAAAGAAAAAAAACAACCTCCCTCAAACAGTGCTTCTTCTACTGTTCATTGGTTCTTATACATAGGTAGACAAAAGCACCCTCAAATTGACTTAAAAGATCTTTCACCACACTCTACTTTATGGGACAATGGGGGAAGCACTATTTTGCTATTTCATAACACAGAGGAGGCATTTTATAATGATCAAACTTCCACCTTATAAAAACTGTGTTCACCTTAGGATCACTGTTTTCCCTGAGACTTTGCTGACAGAGGTTAGTTTTGTCTTATCACTGTTAGGACACCTTCAGCAATTTAAAAACCTCTAACACTGCGCTTTATGTCTAGTCATTAGCATATGGTTCATTACTCTGTTTTGAAGGTAGTTAGGGCTCTTCAGAACTAACTAAGCACAACTTTAGCCTATTACAGTGTGGATATTTGACACTCACAGTCAACCATAACCTTTGATTTTTGACCAAAACATCCCACTTTATAACATCATTTGTCTTTTGGAAACACAGCAAAGAATATCACCTCTTAAACTCAAAATTTGTATTAGAGTAAGGAAAATACCTAAAAAATGTTTAAGGGCCCTCGTTTGATGAGTTGAGCAGGTTAGGATCTTGTTGAAAGCATAAGGAGTGAGTAGCACATTTGCTAGAGAGAACGTCGCGTGGTGGAGGAAGTGTCGAGTCGGCCTTCGGGCAGTGATGACCGCGTGCACAGGCGCGCCTCGCGCCACTACAGGCGTGCCATGCCAACGTTATACGCCTTTGTAAATTCTCTGCCAAACACGCCGCGCACGTTTCCAGGCATGCGGCGCAGGTCTCAAACCTTTAAAAATTTGCCAATTGCTCGAACTTCTCTTGTTTCTTCAGTGGATAGCTAAGAGAGGGATTGTGAGCGTTTGCTTATGCTTTTGAAACTTGCAAATGGGCTTGCAATGGTCTTTTATTCCCTTTGAAGGTGAAAAGGCCAATTACCTCTGAAACTACTTTATGAGGGTTTTGAAGCTTCTTGAAAGAGCTATTGATTGTAGAATAGAACATGAAGCACTGCTTCGTCATTTTATCATTTTTAAAATCTTACAAAACCCAATATTTCGACCATGACTCTTTAAAGTGTTGTGGATGATATTTTTTTGAGGATCCTGATACATATGACCCCTCTTCAAAGTGAAAAAGTCATTTTGAAAACCAAAATCTTTCTTAGTGTTTTTCTCAACCACACTTCTGTCCCTTGAAGGAAAAAAATCTGCTAAAAAACATATCAATAATCTGTGAGGCATTCTTTGCCATTTTTGCGAGGTGAAACATTTTAAAACTTATTTTGACATTTTCTGCTCCTGGTGTTTTGATGATGATCATGCCCACTGTGAATTTGATTGAACTGTCAAGTGCTCTTTGAGCCTTTCTTTTGACTGTGGGTGAAGAAACTCATTTGAAACTGTAAGTGAAAAACTCTGCTACAAATAGTCTCCACCCTCAAGGCAAATGACTAACCTTAGATTTGACAAAGTAATCCAGTCTTAAACTCTTATGGAGATATAGCAGGGGATGATGAGCTGAAGTTTGAAATGTAAACATGGGAAGGTTGTCCCTTTTTTCCTCTGTGAAGGAAGTATCCAAGAATAATGAATTTCTCATTCATTTTACCATTTTGATAGCAATCCCTTTGAAATCTAAGCCATACTGCTAATGCATGCTCTTCATCCTCAAACAATGGTGAGCCTTCCACTTGTGTATGAAGGAGGCCTATTTTTGACAAATGCCTGGGTTCTTTTCAACCCCTGTTTTAACCAAATGAAGAATGTTGATGAACACGCTGTTAGTGGTTTCCTTTATATTGGATAGCAGAAGTCAGCTTAACACCAAGTTTGTTTTACTTACTTGGCCATTTTCTTAACAATATTTCTTTATTCATAATCACACAATTAGCTTCACACTGTATTTCAATTCTGTGTTTTAACAGTGAAACTCATGTAAACACCCTTTTAAAGCACCACTACTTTGCTTCTGCTTATAACACCATTTTCTAGTTAGAAACCTTCAATTGTCTCCCACTACTCTTAAAATTTTCCTTTCACTCAGTGAAAATCCTAGAATCAATCTCTGTCCCTAGCCCTCTGCTTATTAGATGAAGGAGGCCTTTATCTCAGTGCCAAACCCTCTACTTGTAAAATGAAGGAGGTTTTCTCAGTATTTCAACCCTCTGCTTGTAAAATGAAGGAGGTTTTCTCAGTCTTTCAACCCTCTGCTCATGTATGGAGGAGGTTTTCTCAGTGATGCCATTTCATTAGCTTTTAAACAGTGTTATCTTTCCTCTCACTACCTATTCATGTTTAAGAAAATGAAGATGACAAATTGACAATAAGTCATGATGGGAATTTCTCTGAGACATGTAATTCTTCTTTTCAAATACCTTTTTTCCTCTTTAGACATCACACGCAATTTGGCCAGTATCTGCAAAGCATTTCTTGTCATTTATAATTCAATAACCTTTGACTATGATTGTAGGAGCTTAATGAGATAACTCTCTATCCAGTATTTTCATCCCAGGCTCAAAACCTCATGAGAAGTAGTTGTCTTTTCATGTTGAGTTTAATACTGTCTTCTGGAACACTAGTATACTTCTGCTCTTTGACAAAGACATTGAAACACTGTACATTTACCTAGTATCAACTTGACCTGTGGCATATGTATTGCTGAGACTTCAAGGCTTGTTAGTGGCGCGACTTAAGGGTGTAGCCAGACTTTATTTGTAGAATAGGAAGGTCTCTTAGGATTGGTTGATAATAGATAGAGGTTCTTTGGCTTTAGGATAGTTTGCCAAGGGAGAAATGCCTAAAACGCCACTACCTAGATTAGGGGAGACTTCTTGGACAGATTTGGATTGTTCTCTTTGGAACTGATGGACAAGCTAATATGGCTAAGGCTAGATAGGGCTTGATAATGAGGTTTTATATCTTCATGGGATGATTGAAAAGGTAGGAGGGAAAAAAAATTTATGGTTGTTTTCCGGCTGGAAAATTTGACAAATTTTGAGATCAGCTGCTAGAAAAATTCTCTTTGACAACTAGTCATCATTACTAAATGAAAAATACTGATGGCTAACACTTTTTTCCAATTGAAATCTCCATCGGGGGTTTGGAGGGGGCCAGCCCCATCCCCATGCAACCAAACTTTGAAGACCAATGGTGCTGAGATTTAAATTTGTGTTGATTAAACTTTAAGAGTGGGGTTAACACCATAATCACATTGCTTAAGTGCTAATGCAAATTGTAATCCATGATTAACATTAAATGTGCTTTTTCCGCTAATCTCTACTTATATGCCCTTAACTACCAGATTAACATGAATTAACTCATTTTAAGTTGGCGTATTTTTAGTGGACGCCCACAAATCTAGCGCCACCTCCAGAATTTTCAGAACTAACTGGAGTATTCTCTAGTTTTGGAGGAGGAATCTAGGGAAAATTTGTTTTCACCATATCTTGAGCAATTTTCAACCCATTTTGGCTCAAGAAGAGTCATTCCTAGCATATTAGCATGCTATAAATCCAATGGAATAGGTTGTAGAGGTAGAGGATCAATTACGAAGGTTTTTTTTGTTAATTTTAAGAAAAGAGAAGCCTAGGCCCACCGGGAGGGCAGGCCATGCCTAGGTTAGCTGAAGACCAAATTGGGCTCAAGAAGAGTAATTTTTAGATGATTTTAATGCTATGAACACAATGGAACAAGCTTCAGAGGCATTGGATTACTTTTGAAAGTGGTTTTTCCACTTTTAATGTTAAATAAGCCCAGGGCCACTAGGATGGGAGGTCAAGCCTAGATCAACAAGAAACGAATTTCAGAGATTGAACAGTCATTTCTGAGGTTTTTGGGTGTTTTGAAACCAATGGAGTAGGTTGAAAATCCATCGGAGCACTATAGGTGCACGTAATCATGAATTTGACTCTTAATCTCAAAATGGCCTAGCTAGTTGAAGCTGGTCCATGGAGATGTAGCCCAAGAGGGGTGAACTCTGTTATCAACCATTGTACTACGTGTATGTTGTGTGTTATTTCTCTGAATCTAATATGTTGTACATGAGTTTTTAAAATCTAATTAACTCATAAATTTATCATCAAAGACACATAAAGCCCTTCATAATTGGTTAACCTGCGACGATCCTAAACAGATAATTTTAACACTCATGAGGGATTTAACACAGCAAAAATAGTTTTCCCATATTTAGATCAAGTTGTTATCAAATCAAATTTTATCTCATTTTAGCCAAGGTTAGCTAGAAGAATTAAATATTGGTTTTTTAATTGGTTGAAGGAGAATTTAACTATTTTCAAGTTTATTTTTTAAGGAGAAGATCAAGATTGAGAGCTCAATTCTCAAATCACAGCAAAGAATATTTGTATGCATTGCATGTGTGATGGCCACTTCATTAAGAAATATTTCTAATCCATCTTCCTTAGAAAAAATCTTTGATAAAGAGATGTTATAGAAGCTCTACACAATGATTAATATGGTGCAAGAGAAGTATGAAGATAAGAGGGATAGCATTATACTTCAAGAGCAGTTGATTTCCATGAAGGAGGAGAAGCAAGATCTTATTGAAATAATGCATGTCACATGACATGGAGACTCAACTCCATAATGCCAAGGAAGCCTTATCCATGTATGTGCATGAAAAAGAGGTATGCAATTCATTTTTCTCTTCAATTTTCTCTCAAAATGAATGTGTAGGTGATTTTTAAAGATAAAATAGAGGAATCGGGCAAAAATTATTGATGAAGATGGGCTATGAAGGTAAAGGATTGGGAAAACTTGAACAAGGCATAGTTGAGCCAATTGTTGTTGAGGAAAGGACTAAGTATTTGGGTCTTGGTTATGGAAAACATGATGGAGAAAGATATAAAGCCAAGGATACACATGAAGGTGTTCCAATAAGGACTTTCATTTCCTATTCATTATCTCAAGCTTGTGAATATTGTGTTCATGCAGAATGAAAAAGTTTTACACCCACTTTGCAAGAAGGTTTTCATAAGCATGCATCTAATGAGAATGGAGAACAAGAGGATGTTGAAATCTCTAAGGTCATTGAAGCCATTGTTAGTATTCCAAATAGAGCCACTACCTCATCAAATTCACCTCCTCAATGTAATATTCCCAAATAGGGAAAGCAACAATATATGGAAGTTATGCAGGAAAATAACGTAGATCACCCAAGATAAGGCAGGAGGTGAATATGGATACTCTTCATTAACACTTACAACAAAAAATTAGATCTATAAGATGGCGCATAAGATGTACAATAGGAAATAGAAGTCTTCAATAGAAGAAAATCCTTAATTAGAGGTGCTGCAACCATGTATTAAGACTAAAAAAGGCTTGACAACATTATTTTAATGAGCTGCAACAACTATTGATTAAAATTTTAGATCTAGAGAAAATCAGTGCATGAAAAGTCAGATCTATAATAGATCCATACACTAGATAGGCTCCTCTTCAAAATCCCCTTGGGGTTTTCAACATTACACCATGTACAAGGAGTAGATCTAAGATCCAAATCTATAGATATATAGAAATATTCAGATATTCAAGAATATTCAGATATGATCTAATATGTAAAATAAAATTATCCTCTTCAATGGATCTCAAAGGTGAAGGGAAGATCCCCAACACTTCAAAACCACTCCTCCAAAATATATGCCAAAATACCCTGCAACAGCATCTATAAGAATAACGCAGTTCTGGAAGAAATATTACGCTGTAGGGTTTAGAACATGATTGGCCCCATGCCAAGATCTGAAAATGGTGCTCCAATGATCCAATACTCTCTTGCCAATGGAATAAAAGCCTTCCCCAATGAAAAGGAGCACTAGAATGGTCTAGATCTGAGTAGATCTACCCTCCACTTGCTACAGCTTTCAAAGACAACCAAACCCTCAACATGATCTGCGTTGTAGTTGGAAGAAGAAGCTTGGCCTCAGATAATGGACAAGAAAATGCAAACTCTTCGAAGAGGCATCTCAAGGAAAAAGGTGGGGTTCCTCATCAGGAACACCCAGTGCTGAACATCACTATTCTCAGATAAATAGAAAGAGAATGAGATATGTCTAAAAAGACAATATACTAAGAAAATACAACACCATCAACAACCTTCTCATGCTGCCATCCTCTTCCTTTTATAAGCTAAGAGCTTTTAAACCCTAAACCACCTTCAATGAAATATCTTCTTTTACACAAGCCATCACCATCTAAAATTGTGTTGTGCCTCATTGATGGCCACTCCTCCAAGACAACGTTGTATATTTGATCATGGTTGACCTAGTCAAAATATCCATCCCCTTTCACACCTAAGGGTGCTTGTTTACATAGCCAAGATTTAACCTTTTTCACATTTGGCATTGATTTATTCACTGTTTAGGAGTATTATGAACCCCCTTTACATTTTTATTCTTGAAATAGAGAAATAAAACAAAAATGAATAATCCCATTAGCTTAGGACTAATTAGGAAAATTATAGTCCTCCCCTCCAAAATGTTACTTTTCCTCAAGCAATTGATAAGGTGAGTGTTGCAGTTCTTCTCCTCCTCCATTGGTGACACCAACATGTGATAAGCTTCCTCCATAAGCTAAGTTTTCACCAATCCAACCCTCCATGAATTGTTCCTCAAAATTTCTCATGAGATGCAAATAATCCATCCCATAAGGAGACCATAGCTCAAATGAAACAAATATGGTTTTCACAAGGTCCTCCTTGAAACATGTAGCATAGGATACATAGAGAGTCTCCAAATATGGTTTTCACAAGGTCCTCCTTGAAACATGTAGCGTATGATACATAGAGAGTCTCCATCCCATAGGGCACATGCATACCTCCCATTCTCCCTCCATACATTCCCATAAAAATCACAAGTACATCATAAATATATGGGAGTAAAACTATGTACAGACAAACTGAAATTTGTGCATATAGGGGTGGGTCATAGTCCCACATGTGGAACTAGCGCAGTGCATCTCCTGCCTGCATCAAATCAAGATGTGGTAAGTGGTTTCCCCACCACTTACTTGCTTCCCATGTCATCTCACTATGGATGAAAGTGTGAGATATATTTGGTGCCTTAGGAATGCACCCATCATGAAACAAGATCTCCCTTTGTCCACCAAGGGAGTGACCAAGTTCAGAAATTTTTGTGGCCCAATGTTGGTCATGAAGGGTAAAAGATATAATACTCCTCCTTGGAGTCATGGCCTGCATAAACATGGTGAAATAATGCATACAATCAGAAAGTAAAACATGCTTTACATGAGCATGTTCTTCACCAACAATCCTCCTCATACAAATGGAGTGGTGCATAGATCCGTCCCCTTCCTCCAAAAGAGAAAGAGAGAGCTGAATTAGCTCTTCCATAGAGTTATGTTGCTGCTCCATCTCCACATGGTCCATGTATCTTTGACATTTAAGATATATTTCTCCTTCAAAGCCCTCCCAATAGTAGCCCCTCAAGATGATGTTGTTGAGGTTCATGGAATATGTGTGGCTGAAATGAAACTCTTCATAGGCTCTTTGTAGCAACTCCTCCTTGAGCTTGGAGGCTCTGGAAAATAATATCCTACCATGATGATAGATGAATCCTCCTTGGGCTAAATATCCCTCTTCATGTAGCTGGTCATCAAGTATCATACAAGTGTGAAGATACTTGGAATAATCCACCAATAGTTGAGATTTCCAATATGGATCTAAAGTGCCCAACAATGACAGCGCTGATGATGTATCAACAGAAATGTTTGTCATGTTGCTTATCTTATCCTTGACATCTCCTATGCCAAAGGTGTATGTTGTAAGGCCATTCATTCCATTCTTCTCCTCCCACAGTGCAGAATCAGAAATGCGAGTGGGTGATAAGGATATTGGGAGCAGATCTCCCTCCTCCTTAAGCCTACCTAAGACTCCCATTGTTGTAGCTTTGTATTATAATTCTCCCATCCCTCATGGATCTATGCTTTGAGCATCATGTTGTGATGTACCTCCCATAAAATATGAATCAAGTGGCCTCCCAGGTGGTTTTCCACGAGATAATAGTGTCCCATGCAAAAATCTCATGAGCATGATAGATGGGACTGTAAGGTCCTTGCTTCCACTGCGTAAATCCATCTTTGTTTTTAGTGTGGAAGTATTATGTCAGGGATATGTATGCATGCCTTTTATCATTTTAGTTTCACCACTCTTTTTTTCCACCCATTCCATTTTCAAAGCCTCCCAATCAGTGGTGACTTTCCCTAATGTAATCAACCATTGAACACCGAGAATCACATTGGTGTCAGGTATGTCAACTAGAAAGAAGGGATCAATAAATGTATATGTTCCCATGGTAACTGAAAGTGATGGGAAATAACACATGCATTGCATTTTTCTATCTCCTGGGACCAAAACAAAGAATCCCTCAAAAGTATCTGTGGGTTTTTCCATCCTTTACACTAGCTAGGCATCAATGAAATTGTGGGTTGCCCCACTATCAATCAATACTGAAACCCTCTGATTCAAGATGGAACCTTCAACTATTAAGGTCAAGTACTTAGGTAGTCCTCTCAAAGATGCAAGAACCCCTCCAATAGGAGCAAATTCTCCATTCCCATCTCCTGATGGTGTTGGATCTCCTCCAGCAGTGTCAGTGTTGTGACCTCTTCTTAGTTCATCTTCTTCTTCCTCCTCAACATCTAAAAGAACCTCTATGTAATGTGCTTTTCCAGTAGCACATGTATGCCCATGTGCCCATGATTCTTGGCAAGTGAAGCATGGCTTCCTTTTCCTTAGATCTCTCTGGACTTCATCATCAAGAGGCTTCTTGTATGAGCTCTCCTTTGAAGGAGCAACTTTCTCTTCCTTTCCCTTAGATGGAAAAGAGGGCTTATGCTGAAAGTTTGCATTTGATTTTGGCAAGGCATCTTGAAGGTCTCTAGCCCTTTCAATAGCATCATGCAGGGTAGTGGGCTTGGCATATTTTACCAACCCATGAAGAGGTTCATCTAGACCATTGATGAACATGTACAACTTTCTTGCTACAGACAAATCAAGAACCATAATAGATAATATTAAGAATTCAAAAATGTAAGTTTCTGTATGACCTGATTGTTTTAGGTTTGCAAGGCTCATGAATGGTGCCACTGGATCTCTTTTGTAAAACCTTTCCACTAGCCTTCTAGTGAAATCTGAATAAGAAGTCACATTAGCATGACCCAATGTAGACAATCCATGGAACCACTAGTCATGTGCTTCACCTTCAAGGTGCAACGCTACAATATTGAGAGCCTCCATCTCTGGAACCTTGTTCAAATGAAAGTAGATGTCAAGTTTTTCTACCCATTATTTGGTAGAACACTTGTATGACCCATCAAATTTGGATAAAAATAATCTTCCCATAGTGTGGTGTCGATCATGATTCTGAATGAATCCACCATCTCTATGTTGATGCCTTGGTCTTCTTTTGTACTTGAGGTGAAAAAAATCTTGAAAGCTCAAATGATATTTGAATCTCTGATTTTGAGACTCATATTATTCAAAATAGTCTTCAAGGGATTCTTTCTCTTCAAACCCTTCATTTCCCACAGCCAAAAAGGTAGGCATGGTAGAGCATTGGGAAACTTGTGGCTGATGCACTGGTTGATCATTCCAGTGGTGAGACATGCCAAAGCTTTCTCCAAGATGAAATCTCTTAGGAGATTCTTTCATTCTGTCAAATATCATCTCTTTGATCTCTCTAGTAAGATCTTGCATGGCTCTCAAAAGGATCTTAGCAAAGTCCTTTCCTTCTTCTTCACTTCCAGATACAGGGGCTTTACCCTTATCTTCATTATCATTTGTGTAATAAATTTCTTTTGTATTCTCTTTAGATACCTTTTCTCTCTATCAGTAAAAGGTTCTTCTTCTTCTGAAGACATATTGGCTTCTTAGAAATCACATGTTGTGCCAAGATGATGCTTTGATACCACTGTAATATTCCCAAATAGGGAAAGCAAAAATATATGAAAGTTATGCAGGAAAATAACACAGATCACCAAAGATAAGGCAGGAAGAAAATATGGAGACTCTTCATTAACACTTACACCAGAAAATTAGATCTATAAGATGGCCCATAATATGTACAACAGGAAATAGAAGTCCCCAATAGAAGAAAATCCTCAATAAGAGGTGTTGCAACCATGTATTAAGACTGAAAAAGGCTTGACAGCGTTATTTTAATGAGATGAAATAGTTGTTGATTAAACTTTTAGATCTAGAGAAAATCAGTGCATGAAAAGTGAGATATGTAGTAGATCCATACACTATATAGGCTCCTCTTCAAAATCCCCTCAGGGTTTTCAGCATTACACTATGTACAAGGAGTAGATCTAAGATCTAAATCTTCAGATCTGTAGAAATATTTAGATATTCAGGAATATTCATATCTGATCTAATATGTACAATAAAATGATCCTCTTCCATGGATATCAAAGCTGAAGGGTAGATCCCAAACACTTGAAAACCCCTCCTCCAAAAGATGTGCCAAAAGACCCTGCAACAACACCTACAGGAATAACGCAGTTTTGGAAAAAATACTGCATTGTAGGGTTTAGAACATGATTGGCCCCATGCCAAGATCTAAAAATGGTGCTCCAATGATCCAATACTCTCTTGCCAATGGGATAGAAGCCTTCTCCACTGAAAATGAGCACTATAATGGTCTAGATTTGAGTAGATATAGCCTCCACTCTTTGCAGCTTTCAAAGAAAACCAAACCCTCAATAGGATCTACATTGTAGTTGGAAGAAGAAGCTTGGCCTTCAGCTAGATAGTGGACAAGACAATGCAAACTCTTCCAAGAGGCCTCTCAAGGAAAGAGGTGGGATTCCTGATCAGGAACACCCAGTGCTAAACAACACTATTCTCAGCTAAATAGAAAGAGAATGAGATATGTATAAACAGACAACCTAATCAGAAAATACAATACCATCAACAACCTTCTCATGCTGCCATCCTCTTCCTTTTATAAGTTAAGAGCTTGTAAACCCTAAACCACCTTCAATGAAATAGCTTCTTTCACACAAACCATCTCCATCTAAAACTGCATTATGCCTCATTGGTGGCCACTCCTCCAAGACAGCGTTGTAGATTTTTTCATGGTTGACCTAGTCAAAATATCCAGCCCCTTTCACACCTAAGGGTGCTTGCTTACATAGCCAAGATTTAACCTTTTTCACATTTGGCATTGATTTATTCACTGTTTAGGAGTATTATGAACCTCTTTTACATTTTTATTCTTGAAATAGAAAAATAAAACAAAAATGAATATTCCCATTAGCTTAGGACTAATAGGGAATATTACACTCAAGAAGGTGACAAAGGTGATAATTCAAGGTATAAATTTGCTTTTAATCAAGTTGGTTTTTATTATGATAAACATGGAAAATTCTCACATAATATTTGGAGAAAGTTTGCATGTTCCTTTTGTGGTTTGGATAACCATAATATTTCAAGATGTTGGAAGAAGATAGCCAAGCACTGGAAACTTTCAAAGAAATGGACGCAAGAAGCCAAAGGTCCATTGGACAAAGCAAACCATGTTGAAATGAAGACGCAATTGTTTTGCACTCATTTCCATAAGCAAGGTCATACTGTAGACAAGTGTTGGAATTTGTATAAAAAAAGTCATCCACGACATTTGAAGAAGGTGGATAAAGAGAATGGAAAAATGGAAAATAAGATTCTATAATTGATGTGGATTGGGATGATTTACATGATGAAGTGCAGCTGAAAGAAGCACCACTGAAATGGTTTGTTCTTTTCTCTCTATAATGCATGTTGAATGTTTACGCCAAGAAGGTGTTGTAAAGAGGAGTATGTTGTCACGTTATTGCAGAAAAAAAATTTCATTTCAACTCTTTAAATGCATGTACATATGAATGCGGTTCTTGTACTTATAATTGTACTTGTGAGAGAGTTGAAGAATTGTATACATTCATGAGAGTTGTGTGTATGAATAGTGGAATTTTGATGGTTTCATTGTTCTTCAACATGCATGAACAATTGACTTGTGTTGGTCGATTGCTTTGTTTAACATGTATGTTGTAAAATTGAGAGTGTTGATCATTTGAACATGCATGAGTAATTGACTTGTGTTGGCCAATTGTGTGTTACATGAATTTCATATCGACTTGGAAGAGTTGATTTTTTTCTTCGAAGATGAAAAGGAGATGTTGACAAAGTGTTTCATGTAATGTGAAATTCATTTTGTTTTGGGAAACGAATCATCAAATTATTACACATGCTTAGGCTTGACTTGAGAGTCAGTGATTTGAAGAGGAATTTTTGTCGACTTCTGTTTGGTCGATGAGTTTTGACACCAAGATATACGAGTACATGGTGATGTTCACATGATCTGAAATTTTTTGCTTTGAAGGAGCAAGAGGATATGTCGTCAAGTTATGTTTCTTGCATGATGTGTTTTTCATACTGATGCTTGTGTTTGTGACAAGATGTCAAAAAAAAGTCTGCGGCCATTGTAGACCATTTTATGTGTTGACGCCAAGAAGAGAAGGAGATGGTGAATTCATTCTTCCAGATGTGGAATTTGGAACCACGGAGGTAAAAGAATGGTCATTTATTTTATGGTTATTATTGATGTTGGATCTTGTTGTTGCATTTCACTCAAATGGGCTTAATTTAGAAAAGTGGTTTCCAAGGAGAAGCTTGCATTGAATGCATGATTGTGCAAAGGAGGAACATGGTTCTTAGTGGGACGACAACTAGTTATTTTTCCAAGCACAGAGGAATTGATTTGGTACAACAAAGTGTTATATCAATCAGAAAGCATCCAGCAAGTGTTGGATTGTGTCAGCAGCAAAAGGAGAACATTGGTTGAAAATCCAAGTCATTTTCAAGGCAATGCATGTCATTGAACCCAAGTGGTTGTCATGGCGATTTTCCAAGTAGAATCAAGATGATATAATTTTGCAAATAGAATATTATTCAACTCTCATGAGATAACCAACTTTTGTGGGTCCAAAATCATGTCAGTGGGAAGGAGTGATCAGAATCTGGATTAGTGGAAAAAATTTTCCAAAAATTCAAAGTTCCCATAATTTCACCAAACCAAAACGAAAGCGACTGGTGCATTGCTAGGAATCCAACCCAACTCATTTCATTGAAAACTTTGTTTGAATGAAGAAGTTATAGCCTACTGACCACCATTAAGAAGAGGCAAATTAAAAAAAAAAAAAAAATTGCAAAATAGGTATAGGTTGATTACATGGTAGCCTTGTGATCATGCACTAAATATTCTTCAGTTTTTTCCCAATGGGACTGTGACAAGTGTCACTGCAGGGTTTGCCAATTTGGGTTTGAGAAGGTGAAATTGCCCAATATCCTCCATGGTTCAATTTGGGTTCATGATGAATATTTATGTGTTGGATTTATTTTTAGTATTAAGGTTGGATATATATATATATATATATATATATATATATATATATATATATATATATATATATATATAACATAATATATGATTATTAAACAATATAACGGATTATACCCACACACACACACACACACACATATCTATATATATATTATTATATATTTTCAAACCTTACATTATAAATTCTGCATTTAAATTTAATCTAAAGTTCTAAAGTTGGGACTCCATATGATTCCAGTGGCATTATAACTATGGGTTAATACAACAAAGGTTGGAGCGCATTTTTTTATAACCAAAGTAGCGGTTAAAATATATATGGTAATTTTTCCATTGGAAAAATATGGAGGGGCGGAGGTCGGGTCGAACCCGTGACCTGCCCCCCCTCCATAGCCAAGAACTTTACCACTAGACCACCACACGAGAACTTCATAGTATATGCGCTCAACGTATACTTGTTTTCAATTGAAATCTCCAGCATGGGTTTGGAGGGGGCCAGCTGGAGGTCGAGTCGAACCCGTGACCTGCGCCCCCCCCCCCCCCATAGCCAAGCACTTTACCACTAGACCACCACACGAGAACTTAATAGTATATGCGCTCAACGTATACTTGTTTTCAATTGAAATCTCCAGCATGGGTTTGGAGGGGGCCAACCCCCTCCCTATGCGACCAAACTCCAAAGACCAATGGCACAGAGGTTTAAATCTGCACAGATTAAATTTTAAGAGCAGGGTTAACACCCTAATCACATTGCTTACGCACTAATGCAAATTGTAATCTAGGATTAGAATTAAACACACTTTATGCGCTAATATCTTCTTATCCGCCCTTAACTATCGGATTAGAATTAATTAACTCAGTTTAAGCTGGCGGATTTTCATCAGACGCCCCCAAATCTGGCGCTATCTCCAGAATTGTTGGCACTAACTGGAGTCTTCTCCAGATTTGGAAGAGGAATCTAGGGAAAATTTGTTTTGAGCAATTTTTGACCAATTTTGGCTCAGGAAGAGTCACTCCTAGCATATTTGCATGCTCTGAATCTAATGGAATAGGCTGCAGAGGCACATGAGTAATTATAAAGGTGTGTTTGTCACTTTGAATAAATGAGAAGCCTAGGGCCACCAAGAGGGAAGGTCATGCCTAGATCCCATGAAGGCCAATTTGGGCTCAAGAAGAGTCACTTTTAGATGATTTTGATGCTCTAAAAACAATGTAACATGTTTCAAAGGCATTGGAGCAATTCTAAAAGTTTTTTTGTGACTTAGAAGATTAAATAAGCACAGGTCCACCAGGATGGGAGGTCAAGCCTAGATCAGCTGGAAACGAATTTCAGAGATTGAATAGTAATTTTTGAGGTTTTTGGGTCTTCTGAAGCCAATGGAGTAGGTTGAAAATCCATTCGAGTAGTATAGGTGCATGTAATCAAACATTTGACACTTAATCCCGAGAGGGCCTAGCTAGTTGAAGAAGGTCCACGGAGATGTAGCCTCGGAGGGGTGAACTCCGTTATTGTAATATTAGGAAAGACAAGAATATAGCATATAATTCTAGAAAATGTAGAAAAATAAAAATATATCAATAGGAGCACATCATAGTGCCATTTTATTAGCCAAGATAGTAGAAAATTCATACAAGATCTTGAGGGAAAAGACACTCAAGCTAGGCAAAACAAGCCTCAAATGACCCAGTACATGAAATATGAAATGTTGTTGCTATATAAAATGTCGGAGAACACATGACTGCGTAGTCCTATGGAGAATAACTATAGGGTAAGACTGAAAACATAAGGAACTACTAATATAATGCTTAAAAAATGTTGGGATCAGAAATCTAGGCTTTCTAGCACTTTTCCAAGACAACCCAGAAGGGGTTTCCAGAAATACACAAGATGAAAATTGGAGCCCTAAGGTTGAGTAATGCACTGCAACTGTGTAACTGATAGGAGGTGGTTGATATGAAATATAAACAGTTGATACTCCTCCAACTGGATCTTTTGGGTGAAGGGTTTCTCCCCTCACTGGAAAACCAACTCACAAACTTGCGCACTAAGCCCTCCACCACAATTTTCTTGCAAAATAACGTAGTTTCTGAAGGAGACTGCACTATAGGTGATGGCTGCGACTTGACCTAATGCTAGATATTGGAATAATTCTCAAGGAACTTCCTTACTAGCCTCTCAGATGAAGGGATGCTCCCCTCACTATAAATCAAGCTTAGAAACTAGGTCTATCAACCCTCCACTGCTACTTCCCTACAAAACAACACACTCCTGAAGGAGAATGCGTTGTGGATAATGGCTGAAGCTTGTTCTGATGCCGAATTTTCAAAATGGAGCTCAATGAACCTCTCCTGAGTGGGCACTCGAATTCCCCCGAGGATTAGAGTGGGATTTCCACTTGGAAACACCCTTGTGCTAAACAACACAATAGACTCCGCTAAACAGCTGAAGCATGCAAAAAGTCATAAAATACCAAAACATAAACAATAATCAAAATGCCTTGTTAAGTCTCAATTTTTCCTATTTTTCACACCCTTCCCAATCCTTACCTCCCCTATTTTTGAACTCCTTCCACCCTTAATTATACTTAGTTCAGCTATATGTTTTAGTTTTGGATAAAAGGGTACTATAAGCATAAGGTATGTCAAATTAACATAATAAGTGTCATTTTTCCTTAGACTTGAAGTATTCTTTGATCTAGTTGTATCTTTACTGAATTACCACTCCAACTAATATATAAATTATGTGCAGATTTGCTTTGATTCGAAGAAGCTCCGAAAAATCTTGAAGACAGCTCGTGCAACCACATTTCCTGTAAGAGATCCGGATTTCCTGCAATAGTTCCAGATTTCCTGCAGAAGCCTCAATTTCCTGCAACTGCATATTTCCTGCAACGACATCAACTGTTGACTATGTTTTAATTATTGCCAAATTCAACAAGGACATGGGTTTTGTGGGGAATTCGTTGCACATGAAGGCTATCCTATTGGTTTCTTCGAACCTCTTTTTGGAATAACCCAAACCTACAGATTTCTTCTCGTGACCACATGAGGAGGAAGCTTCATCTATGTAACAGAAATCGTCTAATCCATGCTTTGAGTCATGGATTAGACTCAAAAGAATAAAAAATCAATAATCTAGACCTATATTGTTGGTTGATAGCTTAGATTAGTCATTTTCCTTATTCGAGCCAAATATGGGCTTTAGAGATTGGATAAAACCATATGTATTTCATATTTTAAAGGGTTGTTGGGTTTGGATTTCGACTGTTAAGCAATACATCAGATTGTACTTGGCTGTATATTTTCATATTAATATAATATCTTATGTTTTGTCTACTTTTTTTAGCAACCTCTTCGAGTTTTAAAGGGGTTACGAGTGAGTGAGGCCCCCCTTCACTCACAACTCCTACAACGCAATGTGTGTGTGTGTGTTTAATTATTTTTATGCATCAATAATTATTTCATACAGCTAATGCATTATTTCTAAAGTTTCAACAGTAGATTGTTAATTGATTAAATGATTATGTTTCTTATGTTAATGTGTTAATTTCATTTGATCAAAACTTGGGTTTACGATTGTCTAAGTTGGTTTCCTGATTATTGTAATTTGATATTTTATCTTTTCATGGTCAATATCAGCAATACCGAGAGCTGTAAAGGGATGTTATATTCCACTCCATAGCCTTTGCTACTAAGTATTAATGCAGGAGTGTGTGTGTGTGTGTGTGTGTGTGTGTGTGTATGAATAATTAATTTTCAAAAACTTGCAGTAATAATCATGCATATATTTTGCATAGTATCTCATAAGCTTACCTACCCTGGGTTGACAATTTATGATTGGAAAATTATAAGTGTATAATTTGACTCAAAATTTTGGCATTGTTGCCAGGGAGGTGCTAAGGGATGTTACTGGAAGTGTTTTAGTTTGATTTTTTCGATTTTTTTTTTGCAAGAATGGGGGAGTCGAAGTGATAAGATGAAGGGAAAGCCCACACACCCATAGAGGTCTCAAATTCACCAAAGCCATGTCCTGAATGATTGGTAAGTAGAGTTTTTTTTTTTTAATTTTTTTGTATAATAGATGAATAGGGTCCAATATTTTCAAATGTTATTCGTGGGTGTGTGAGCACCACTTGATTTACTAATGCACTGGCTAGAACAAGGAATACTACAAGAAATAAGGCAGCAAAGAAAGAAGAACTTGAACAGGAGGCCTATAGTCCTGAGTAGGTTAATAAATCCATAGTAGAATCCTCTATTGTAAAATATTCTATTGTTTCCCATATCGAGTATCCCTTTACAAGAAAGAAAACATCTCTACTTATTGGTTAGCCTGAAGAGGAATTCCTCTTGAATCCTGTCATAGAACCAAAAATCCAGACCATTGATTCTGAATAATCTGTAGCCTTCCAATGTCCTACTTTTTTCTTAGAATGATATGGCTTATCTAGAAGGCACTGATGAGAATGAGGAGAAACTAGTCACATTTGAATTTCCTATCAAGGAGACTGTTGGAGCTACTTAGATGAAAAACATTCCTCCCTCAACCTTGCCTAACTTTCATGGTGCCTCTAGTGAAGACTGTGATGCCTTCCTATTTGAATTCGATGTATTATGCATAAGCTATGAATATTCTTCCAATGCTCAAAATATGAAGTTATTTCTTGCTACATTGAAGGATGCAGCTTTCCGGTGGTTTATGGGGTTGGCATCAAACTCCAATACAACTTGGGATGAAATGAAGAAGGCGTTCCTGAAAAAGTACCAATACTATTGTCAGGCTGGGGATCTCAGGGAAGAAATCTTTGGCATTACTCGGAAGGAAGGGGAGACCCTTGAAGATTTGGTAGAAAGGTTCCAATATAGCTTACAAAGATCTAAGATGAATCAATTGAATCAAGAGACCAAGGGAACCATTTTTCTTAGGGTAATCAGATCAGAGTATCCGGAGGTCTTAAATTTAATGGGAGCAGGTGATGTATCAAAGTTGAGCTATGATGATGTTTGTGAGCTTTGTAGAAGATATTGCAGAGGAAATTCCAAGGTTCGACGAGGGTCAAGAGACACTTGTTAGAGGCTTGTAAAATTAGTTTCCAGAGCTGGAGTAACCCGAGCTGAAATGGGTAATTTATTTGAAAATTTTAAAACTGATATTCTTAGCACTTTGTCTTCACAATTGGATGTTTTTCAAGCTAAGAAGAAACAAGAAAAATAGGATGAAATGAAGAGAGCCTTGGTTGTGTTCTACTCCAAATGCAGGAAGAAACATGCTCTAAGGGAATGGCCTGCTGACAGTATAGAAGTACGTCAAATTTTTGAAGCTGAGAATTCCACTGATCAATGTATTTCTACGCCTAAAATCAAAGCAGCATATATAGCAGATCAAGAAGTCGTCAATATACTTTATGCAATGGAACCTCACAAACCATGGTAGCCACATCCTGCAAGTATGTCACGACCACATTTTCAATTTCCATATGTTCAAAATCATATGTGGAATTTTCCAATGCCCTGGCAACCCTGGCCCCCTCAACAACCTTGGCCGAGGAACTATTCTTAGCCTGATGTACAAAGTTTCCTAAATAAAAAATGTTATCCTCCCCATCCCACACTACAACAAATGGTACAACCACAACAACAGCTTCAATTGACTGCACCACCAAATCAACCTCGTCCCACATATCTACCTACTCAGCCAATGTCTAACCCCAACAATAAAACCATCCAATCTGCTCACAATATTGGATTGTTCACTTATCCCACTTTTCCTGCCTATTGTATTGCAACGCAGCCTCTGCAGGAAATTTATATTCCTATGCTACAGGAATTCCCCGTGCTGCTGCGAGAAATCTCTATTCCTATGCTATAGGAATTCTCTGTCCTACTGTAGGAATTCCCTCTACCGCTGTAGGAAATTAAACTTAGATCGGGAAAAGTGGTGACTCAAACTGAAATAATTGAAGAGATTATAGAGGAAGATAGCCTAGAAATGCCTCAAGATGAAAGCACACCTAAACGAGCAAAATCATCTAGGCCACAATAATATTCCTCATCCATTACAATCCAGCATCCTTTTCCAAAGAGGTTGGAAATGGAAATAAAAATAAAACAGCCCGAGTTAGATCTTATATATGAACTGAGAAATATGTGCATTAAGATTCCACTACTCCAAGAAATCAAGGATATCCCAATATATGCCAAAATAGTGAAGGAACTATGTACCAAGAAACTAGGAAGATGAAATAAAGAACCCTCCAAAATTCATGTAGGTGGAAAGCTTGCAAGTTTAATGTCCACTAGATTTGTTACTGAAAAATATGCCGACCCAGGAATCCCCGTAGTTACCACCTTATCAATGGGTATCCCATAAAGAACACTTTGATTGATTTAGGTGTAGCCATTAATGTGATGACTATGGAGACTTTATCTCATATAGGATCCTTTGACTTATTACCCACTCCTACCATGTTAGAATTAGTAGATAGGTCTAAGGTTAAGCCAAAGGTGGTATTAGAAGACATTGTCATCTCATTAGATTCTTGGGAGTACCCTGAATAATTTTATGTTCTTCAACCTAAAACCAACTTGAAGTTAGCCACAGATAATGCCTACATAGGGTGTAGATCTAGAAACATGACCATCACTCATGGAGCTTAAACAAAGCACATCAACTTGTATCCCCCTGCTAAAACCCTCTTGAGATCAGAGAATACACATTGGGTTGAAGAAGAAGAGCATGATTCTGAGTGTACCCATCCAATCTTAACAATAGCCCAAGCCATGAGTCTTAAGGAAAATGTGATAAATTGTTGTATTTTTAATCCTGATTTTCCGCAGCATTTAGAAGAACAATCTAGTCATAATTTAGATATCATTGTTGATCTACAAGATTTTTATGAACATATTACAGCTTCCGAATTACATTCAGCCCTCTTATCTACATTTCCTGCATATTCAATGACTGAGTGGGGGAGTAAGTTAGTGGAAATTTTTCCTAAAAAATATTTGAAGATTATTTCTGCCTTAACTCTTGAACAAGAAAAACAATTAATTTAAACATTGGAAAAATTTTCAGATACATTTTCATGAGAATATACATATATGAGGGGAATTCACCCAAACACATGAATTCATCATATTTATATATAAGCAAATTATAGGCCTGTGAGACAACCACAAAGGAGGATGAACCCCGCTTTAAGGGAAATTGTAAAAGATGAATTGCAAAAATTGTTAAATGTAGGGTTCATCTATCCTATCTCAGATATCCAGTGGGTGTCCCCACTAGTTATTTTCCCCAAAAATAATTATAAATGGCGAGTGTGTGTATATTACTGGGAACTAAACAAAGCTACATTAAAAGACCATTTCCCTTTATCATCTATAGAACAAGTACTAGACACACTACCAGAGAAAATGTACTTTTCCTTCATAGATGAGTTCATTGGATACAATTAGATTAGGATAGCTCTAGAGGATCAAGAGAACACAACATTTACATGTCCCTGGTGTACCTATGCATATAAAGTATTACCATTTGGTCTATCCAACGCACCTGCCACATTTCAATGGGCAGTCCTTGGTATTTTTTCTGATCTTTTGCATGATTGAGTGGAATTTTATATGGATGATTTTATAGTCATGGATGATACTTTTGATGAGGCTTTACATAATCTTTAAAAAAAATTTGCAAATATTGTTTTGGGTCATCATGTTTTTGCTGCAGGAATTAAGGTTGATCTGGAAAAAATCAAAGTTATTGTAAAGCTGCCCCCACCAATCAATCTAAATGGAGTGCGAAGTTTTCTTGGACTTGCAGACTACTACAGAAGGTTTGTTGAAAATTTTACAAAGGTGGCCTCTCCATTGTTCAAATTATTGACTAAAGAATCTGAATTTCTTTGGAATCATGAGTCTCAAGTTGCATTTGATAAGCTCAAGGAAAATATTTCTTCACCACCTATCTTGGGAGGCCCAGATTGGAATTTTCCCTTTCATATTTCCATTCATGGCTATGATTCATCCATCGGAGAGGTATTGAGTCAAAAGGAGGATCCTGTAACCCATGTTATTTGTAATATTCCAAAATGGGAAGAGTAGCAATATTTGAACAAAATGCTTGAAATAGCATTGTAAACATCACATCAAGATTTCAGAGCAATATGGAGCTTATTTATTCATCATAACAGCAGAAAAATAATAAAATACAATGAGGCACAAACTATACAACATGAACTAATAAGCCTCCAATAAATAAATCCCTCAATAAAGAGGTGTTGTTACTATATCAAAATGCTGGAGATACTGCTACAGCGCAGTCACAAAGAACATAGCTACAATAGAAGATGATACAATGATATAAAATATTGGATATATGCCTATAGAGATGCTATACATAAACAACAAGGCTCTATATCACTTTGCCTTGCCGACCCCAAAGGGTTTCTAGCACCACACCCAAAAATACAAATGGTGAATCCAAGCCCTAGGGTTGAATATTCACTACAACAAAATAGCTACGAGATGAGGTTGAATCTGATATACAATATGTGGCTTTCCTCTAATAGATCCTCCAGGTGAAAGGTTGATCCCTCCACTAAAGAACCAACTCCCTAAATCATGCACAAAAATCACCCCTACAATAGCTCTCCAAAATAACGCAGTTATGGACTCAAACTACGGTATAGGTGATGGTGGTAGCTTGGCCTAGTGCCAAATAATGATATAATCCCCAAGGATCCTCCTTGCTGATCTCCCAATGGAAAGGCTACCTCTCCACTAAAACACAAGACTAGAAAATGGCTCTACAAACCCTCCACAACTTCTGCCCTGCAACACAACACAACCTCAATAGGAACTGCACTATAAAATAATACTGAAGCTTTGGCCTAATGCCGGAATGTGGAAATGTAGCTTAATCACCTCTCCTAAGTGGGCACTCAGAGTCCCCCAAGGATGAGGTTGGGATTCCCGCTCAGGAACACCCTGTGCTAAACAACACTACAATCTTAGCTAAATAGTTGATGAGAGAAAACAAGTCTCAACAGACCATATCAAAATAATAATAATAATAAAAACCCTCTATGGCTGCCATCCCCTTCCTTATACAAGTGGTGAGATTCCTCACCCTTGGCCCCACTCATTAAAGCCACTACTTCCATGCATGGAGTCTCCCTCCAAAATTGCGTTGTCCCACAATGAATGTTACTCCTCCATGACAGTGTTGATTTGGTAAAAGTTGACCCAGTCTACATGCTTCAGCCTGTTTCCACACATAAGGGTGCTTTATCAAGCCACTGAAGTGATCTCCATTCACAATAGTTAGTGATTTTATTCCTAATATGGATATTTATGGGTCTCCATACCCACTTATTCATCAAACTAAGCAGTAAAAACAAAAATTAATATTCCAACTAGCTCATGGCTAATTGGAAATATTATAGTCTTCCCCTCCCAAATGTTAATTTTCCTCAAGCAACTGTAAAGGTGAGTGTTGCAACTCTTCTGATCCTTCCTTGGTGACACCTCCATGTGATAAGATCTCCTCGTAAGCCAAGTGTCTCCCAATCCATCCCATCCATGAAATGCTCCTCCCAAGTACTCATGAGATGCAAATGACTCATCTCATAAGGAAGAAAAATATCCAATGTAGCAATCATGGTTTTCCAAATGCTCTCCCTGAAACATGAAGCATAAGAAACATGTAGAATCTCTCTCTCAAAGGTCATGTTCAATCCTTGCATCCTTCCTCCATTCATTCCCATAACAAGAAAATGGACATCATCAATGCATGGGATCAAAACTAAGGATGCATAAGCTACCATATGAAATAATGGAGGTGGATCATAATCCCACATATGGAACCAGCATGGTATATATCCTAACTGCCTTAGATAATTATATAGTAAGTGGTTTCCCCACCACTTACTTGTTTCCATATTCTTCTCACATGTTTTGAGAAGGTGAGTGATGTTTGGTTCCTTTGGAGTGCACCCTGAATGATATATCATATCCCTATATCCTCCTAGGGAGTGGCCATGCTCAACATTGTTTATGGCCCCAAGTTTGCCATGGATTTTATAAGGAATAATGCTCCCGTTTGGAGCAATGGCCTACACATGTATGGTAAAGGAATGAAAATATTCATCAAGTAAATCAATATGCATACAAACATGATCCTTACCGTATGCTTTGTTCACACTAATGGAGTGGCTCATAGATAGATCCCCTCTCATTCCCAAAGAGGAAAGAGGTGGTTGTGATAAATCCATCAAAGAGTTATGTATCTCCTCCATATCTACATGATCCATTCATCTCCTCAAATTCTAATATATCTCCTCCTCAAAGACATCCCAAGTATATCCCTCCATGATAGTATGGTATGATCTCAGGGAATAAGTGTGGCTGAAGAGAAAATCCTGATATGTTTCTTGTAGTAACTTCTCCTTGAGCTTGGATGCTCTAGATAAGAATATCCCACTATGATATTAGATGACCTCATCTCTAACTAAATATCCCTCCTCTAGTAGCTGGTCATCAAGTATCATGCAAGTAGAAATATCCTTGGAATAATCCACCAACAGCTGAGATTTCCAATATGGATATATCCTCCATAGTGGCAGCGTTGATGATATGTCATGTAAAACATATGTCATGTGGTTGCTCCCTTATTTGACACATCCCATGCCAAAGTCACATATCGGAAGGTTATTATCCTCCCTCTCCTGCTCCTTTATCAGCACAAGATCTAAGGTGAGAGTGGGTAATGATGATGTTGGGATGATGTCTCCCTCTTCCTTGAGTCTACCCAATACTCTCAGCATTGTACCATGACCTCCTAATGTTCCCACTCCTCCTAGATCTATAAGTGGTGCAACATGATGTGAGACATTTCTCACCAACTCCTGATCAGGTGCCCTCCCAGCTGGTTTGCCACAAAATAGTAATGTCTCATGGGCCAAAGTCATGTGCATAATATATGGGACTATTAGGTCCTTGCTTCCACTGCGCAAATCCAACTATGTTTTCTATGTGGAAGTTGTTTGTGAGGGATATGTGTGCATGCCCCTAATTATCTAATTTTTGTCACTCTTTTTGTCCACCCATTCCATCTACAAAGTCTCCCAATTTGTGGTGGCATTTCCCAAATTAATCAACCACTGCACACCCAATATCACATTGGTGTCAGGTATGTCAACCACAAAGAAGTGATCAGTCAATGTATATGTTGCCATGGCGACAGATAAATATGGAACATAATGCATGCACTGCATAGTTCTGACTCCTGAGACCAAAACAGAAAATCCCTCAAAATCATCAGTGGGTATTGCCCTCCTTTGCACTAGTTGGGCATCAACAAAGTTGTGGGTAGCCCCACTGTCAATCAAAATTGAAAACTTTTGATCCAAAATGGAACCTAAAACCCTCAAGGCCAAGTACTTGCGTACTCCTCTCAACGATGCAACAGCCCCTCCAATTGGAGAAAATGCTCCATTCCCATCTCCTGGTGGTGGTGGATCCTCTCCTGCTACCACAGTGCTGTAACCTCGTTCTAGTTCTTCTTCTTCTTCCCTGTCATCATCTAAAAAGACCTCTATATAGTGTGCCTTTCATGCTGCACATCTATGTCTGGGTGCCCATGATTCTTGGCATGTGAAGCAAAGCTTCCTTATCCTTAAATATCTTTGAACATCATCACTAAGAGGTACTTTGTTTTGGCTTTCCTTTGAAAGAGGAGCCTTCTCATCTTTTCCCTTGGATGGAAAAGTGGGCTTTTGCTGAAATGTTGTCTTTTCTTTTTGCAAGGCATCTTGTATATTTCTAGCCCTTTCAATTGCATATTGAAGGGTAGTGGGTTTGGTATATTTAAACAACCCATGTAGAGGTACTGCTAGCCCATAAATAAACATATAGACCCTTCTTGCTGCAGATAAATCAAAAACCATAACATAAAGTTTTAGAAATTTAAAAATATAATTTTCTGGATTACCTGATTGTTTGAGCTTTGCTAGCCCCATGAAAGGTGCCTCTGGGTCTCTTAGATCAAACCTCTACACCAATCTCCTTGTGAACTCAGAATATGCAGTCACATTGTCATGACCCAATGTGGAAAGATCATGAAACCACCAATCATGTGCTTCACCCTCAAGGTGTACCACTGCTATCTTGATGGCCTCCAACTCCAGTACTTGGTTCAATTGGAAGTATATTTCTAACTTCTCTAACCATTATTTTGTAGTGCATTTTGATGACCCATCAAAGTTGGATAAGAAAATCTTGCCAATATTCTGGTGTAGATCATGATTTTGTATGAATCCTCTACCTCTATTAGGATGCCGGGTTCTCCTATTATCCTTGATTTGACAAAATTCTTGAAAAATAAAATGATCCTTGAATATCTGATATTGATACTCCTACTCCATAAAATAGTCTTCAAGAGTTTCTTGTTCATAAAACCCTCCATTTCCCACTACTAAAAATGTAGGCATTGTAGAGCATTTGGAAACCTGCTGCTTCACTGGTTGATTACTCCAGTGCTGAGAAATTCCGGGGCCTTCACCATGTAAAAACCCTTTAGGGGATTCTTTGTGTCTATCCCTCTTCATATCCTTTATTTCTCTTGAAATTTCTTTCATAGTTCGAATAAGAAGCTTAGGAAACTCCTTCTCCTCATGTTATCCTGATAAAGGGGTTTTACCCTTGCCTTCTTTATCATTTGTATAACCATACTTCTAGTTTCTTCTTAGATACCTCTTCTCTCTATCTGTGAGAGGGTATCCTTCTTCTGATGACATATTGGCTTAGGATGCACATGTTGAGCCAATATTATGCTCTGATACCACTGTAATATTCCCAAATGGGAAGAGCATCAATATTTGAAAAAAATTCTTGAAATAGTAGTGTAAATATCACATCAAGATATGAGACCAATATGGAGCTTCTTTATTCATCATAATAGCAGAAAAATAATGAAATACAATGAGCCACAAACCATACAACATGAACTAATGAGCATCCAATAGATAAATCCCTCAAGAAAGAGGTGTTTCTACTATATCAAAATGCTGGAGATACTACTACAACGCAGTCACAAAGAACATATCTATAATAGAAAATGATACAATGATATAAAATATCTGATATATGCCTATATATAGTCTATACATAAATAACAAGGCTCTATATCACTTTTCCTTTCCATTCCCAAAGGGTTTCCGACAACACACCCAAAAATACAAATGGTGAAGCCAAGCCCTAGGGTTGAAGATTTACTGCAGAAAAATAGCCGGGAGCTGAGGCTGAAGCTGATATAAAATATGTGGCTCTCCTCCAATAGATCCTCTAGGTGAAAGGCTTATCCCTCCACTAAAGAACCAACTCCCCAAATCATGCATAGAAATCACCCCTGCAACAGCTCTCTAAAATAACACAGTTATGGATTGAAACTGCATTGTAGGTGATGGTGGTAGCTTGGTATGGTGCCAAATAATGATATAATGCCCAAGGATACTCCTTGTTGATCTCCCAATGGAGAGGCTACCTCTCAACTGAAACACAAGCCCAAAAAATGGCTCTACAAACCCTCCACAACTTCTTCCCTACAACACAACACAACCTCAATAGGAACAGCATTGTACAATAAGACTAAAGCTTTGGCCTAATGCTGGAATGTGGAAATTCATCTCAAACACCTCTCCTGAGTGGGCACTCGAAGTCCCCCGAGGATGAGGGTGGGATTCCCACTCGGAAACACCTTATGCTAAA
This sequence comes from Pinus albicaulis, assembly GCA_034641835.2. Taxonomy (NCBI): domain Eukaryota; kingdom Viridiplantae; phylum Streptophyta; class Pinopsida; order Pinales; family Pinaceae; genus Pinus; species Pinus albicaulis. The sequence goes on along the minus strand of CM076577.1, from coordinate 1,342,622,756 downwards.
CAACACTGCAATCTTAGCTAAACAGCTAAAGAGAGTAAACAAGTCTTAACAGACCATATCAAAATAATAATCAACAACATACCCTCTATGGCTGCCATCCCCTTCCTTATATAAGTGGTGATATTCCTCACCCTTTGCCCCACCTATTAAAGCCACTACTTCCATGCATGAATTCTCCCTCCAAAACTGCGTTTTCCCACAATGAGTGCCACTCCTCCATGACAACGTTGTTGATTTCGTCTAAGTTGACCTAGTCTACATGCTCCAGCCCCTTTTCACACATAAGGGTGATTTATCAAGCCAGTAAAGTGATCTCCATTCACATAAGCAGTGATTTTATTCCTACTAAAGAGATTTATGGGTCTTCATACCCTCTTATTCATCAAACTAAGTAGTAAAAGCAAAAATTAATATTCCAACTAGCTCATGGCTAATTGGGAATATTACACTATTTATTTTGTTAGTAAAAATTTAGCTCCTACAGAACTGAATTATACGGTAACTGAAAAATAATTCCTTGCTCTGATTTATTCTATTAATAATTTTAGACACTACATCACGGGTTATGAAGTTTTTTTGCACACAAATAATTCTGATATTTTTTATCTCATGAATAAACCAGTCATTAATGGAAGAGTTACTAGGTGGATGTTTCTACTACACGAATTTGACATCACGGTATTGGATAGGCAAGGAAAAGAAAACCAGGTAACTAATTTCTTTTCTAGGCTCAACCATGCAGGTGAGTATGTTCCTACTAATGATATATTTCTAAATGAAAATTTGTTTTCCATCTCTGTTAAAACTCCTTGGTTCGTAGACATGGCTAATTATCTTGCTACAGGAAATTTTACACCTTACTTTTCATCTAATCCGAAAAAGAGAATTATTAGAAAAAGTGTTGATTACTCTTGGATTAGGGGAGAACTCTCTTTCACTGGACCTGATTTGATTATTCGTAGGTGTGTCAGGGTAGATGAGATCTATGACATCTTGAGATTCTCCCATGATGAACCTTGTGGAGGACACTTTGCAGACAAGTGAAAAGCTTATAAGATCCTTCGCATAGGTTATTATTGGCCTACTCTTTTCAAAGATGAAAATTAGTATGTTCGTAAGTGTGATAGCTGCCAGAGAATGGGGTAGCCTGTACAATCAGATGAGATGCCTTTGTAGCAATAGGTTCTCATAGAACCCTTCGAGAGGTGGGCTCTTGATTTTGTAGGTCACATAAATCCTATGTCCAAAGGTAAGAAGTATATTTTTCTTTGTACTGATTATGTTACAAAGTGGGTGGAGGCAAGAGCACTACCTAGAGCAACAGAAAAAGCAGTGGTATATTTTATTTTCTCTGATATTTTTGTGAAATTTGGAGTATGTAGAGAAATAGTTACTGATAAAGGTGCTCATTTTTTGTACAATATTGTTCAGGGAATTGTGAAAAAATATTATATTATCCACCGGAAATCCACCCCTTATCATCCACAGGCCGATGGGCGGGTGGAATCAACCAATAACGTGCTGGAGACAATCCTTACCAAAACAGTGCAATTACACAAAAAGGATTGGTCTGGCTGGCTTCCTGAGGCATTGTGGGCTTACATAATCACATGGAGGAGTACGAATGGCTTTTCTCCATATGAATTAGTGTATGGAATTTCTTTTTTGTTGCCCATTTAATGTCAAATCATAACTTTCAAGATGGTAGCAAATTTGTGTATATCCCTTGATGAAGCACAAAAATAGAGAATCTTGCAGCTCAATGAGTTGGATGAGATCAGATAGGATGTTTTTTAGCATACTGACTTGATCCAACAACAAAGGGCTAAATGGCATGACAGATACATCAAAAAGAAGTAATTCAAAGAAGGAGACTGGGCATTGTTGTATGATTCAAATTTAAGAACTTTAAAGGGAAATTCAATACACATTGGCTAGGTCCCTATGAGATCGAGAAAGATTTTGACAATGGATATGTTCGAATTAAAACTATTGATAATGGGAATGTTACCTTCTTGGTTAATGGGCACAAACTCAAGCTATATAAAAAACCCCAATCAAAGGAGGAATTTGTGGAAGAAATTGTGAAGAATAAAGAGTTGGAGATGGTAAGGGAAGGGATTATTCCTTCCACTATCTCTTCTTAAATTTCTTGCTGATGAAATGAGCTTACTCTATTCCACCTCGTGGTTAGTAAACCATGAGAGGAATATCTATTGGGTATAGGTTCATTCCTTTTTCTGGGCCCAATGAACTAATTACGAAAAAGGAGCCCCTGTGGAGTCTTCTTTTTCATTATTTCATACTATCTAAAATTGAAATCTAGCGAGCATGGGCTTCTAGTGGGCTCGTTAAAAACAAAGGTCAGTAGATCCTTTGGGATCTTCTCAATAAATAAATAAATAAAATCAGTTAATCTATGTATTTATCGTGTTGGACTGATGTGGGATTTCTTAAGGCCCTCCTTCCAACAATCTTGGCCCATCAACATCAGCAACTTATCTGGGTGAAATATTAGAGCCTTGTGATGCCTTGAAGCATGTATGCCCTAATAACAGGCTATCTTGCCAGCAACAATGGAGAAACATTATGGATCCTTTACTACTCGATCCTACAGGGGATTTGACAACATCTCATAAATTCACACCTGATAGGATGCACCATGGTACCTTGGTCCTCAGTCTCATTATTGGTGATGGCCTCGCATTGGTTAACAGTTGACCTCAATGGCTAGTAATCCAATGAGATCATTGGACATTCGACATCAACACCTTCATTCATGTGCAATGGACTGTACATAGACGGTGGAGAGATTAGTTTCAATTCTTGCAGACACAGTTTCAATTCATGTAGAAGGTTCAACAGACACAGTTTCATTTCCTGCATACATGATTTCAATTCCTTTAGAAGGTTTGACAAACATAGTTTCAATTCCTACAGAATGTTCAACAGTCACATTTTAATTCTTACGAAAATTTGACAGGCACAGTCCATTTCCTGCAACAATGCCTTGGGTTCCTAAAAGACAAAAAGTATAGACATAACTTTATTTTAAATCTTTTGATATCGTACTAACAGTCATTATGGATCGAAGTCATGAATTATGTGATCAAGTGTCTGATGTAATGTTAGTAAGTTATCATTGCAAGGAAAAGCAACATTATCAAGGATTCGATCGTTGGAGGTAACCTGGGTAAGGTATAGTTGGTGATAAGATGCTTGAGGTAAGGTATAATGACGCTTTAATTTTAATAATTTTCATGACTTAGGCTATGGCAACCCTTGTGGAAAAATGCAGTTGTAAGCTGTTATGGTGTAAATCCCACGACCTGTCATCATGATTCTAACATCACGGTGGTTGTACTTTCAATTTCCATCTTGCAGGTCAGATCATGATGGTAATCATGATCACGACCTGCCTTTCGAAAACACCATGCTTTGTGATCATCCCCATTTAATCCCTTTCTTTTTCAATAAATCCATTGCAAAGGTCTCGGTCTGCATTCTGTAAACTGTGTGCATTATTTTCTCCCATCTGCATTATTGTGAGCCGCATTCACTTTATCCCTTCCTTCCACATCCACTCTGTCCATTTCCTCCTTCACCATGTCTAAACCATGACCCCCCATTCGATTTGAGCCACAAAGCATCGCGCTACTGAAATCTAACCCGTACAGCAAAGAAAGGATAGAAAAAGTAGGATGGCTTCCATTCTTTCAAAATTTTAGTGGCCATAACTCTGAAGTGATAAAGTCATTTTCCTTAAACCTAAATGGTGATAAAGCGCAAGTCAGAAGTGTTCAATTTAGGTTAATAGAGGACCTGGTGGTGTGGGCATGTGGAGTTCCACAAGATGGGGAATGATGTTTTAAGAACAGATGCTTAAACAAGGGAATGTGAGCTTCTTTCCTTCAGAAGGATCATTCAAAACCTGACTGGGGCAAGGGGATTCGACAAGAGTTTCTCAGGAGTAAGTACCCTCACCTAATGTTCTTCCTACAGAAGTATATAACATGCGAAGGTTGCTTTGGCGTCGCATTTCTATTTCACATTCGACTTCTTGGATAGTTTCGAACAACCCCTAAACTTTCCATATTATTTGAATATTTCCTTGGCCAAAATTTCCACGACCATGAAGGAAAGGGTTTCCCATATAGAGGAAAACCTATATCACCATGGGTTGGTGAAAATCATCATGATGGAGGTTGTGCAGAAAAAGAAAAATACATGTGAGGAATTTCTGGCTAAGAACCATTTTGTGGAAGACTGAGACATGACTCTTCAATGCTCGAGGAGGAACAGCCAGCAAAGAATCGTATGAAGAAGTCACAGACTCATGGGCCACGATGTAATATTCCAAAATAGAATAATGCATTGATACACAAACATAATATTTGAAACAATAGAATATGTACACATAACATATGATCAACATAGATATAGACAGAATAGGTGAGCCATTTTACTATATAAGAGATGAATAAGTACAATGGTGCATAAAATAGAAGCACTTTAGCCTAAGGAATTGGCCTAGAATGACCCTGAAAACATGCCAAAGCAGACACTACGTAACTGAAGCTACTGGAAACTGAATATTGCATTGTCCCATCATCTGATGTTGATCTTACAACTATTGGTTGAAAGTGAAATGCAGATTTAAGGTGCTCTTGAGCTCTGATGATGCCAATATTGCAGATATGGGAACTATAATGGAAATCCAAGAAAAACAAGAAAGGAAATCCAGATCTAAGAAGATTAAAATTTCACCCTCCTAGGGTTTGATCCCTTGACTGTTGGTTTATGTAGATCTGAAGCAAGAACTGAAGAAAAGGTGGCTGAAATATGTTATAGATCAGATCTACGCTTGACTTCTAATCCCTCCTTCAGATCTCCAAGCTAGTAGCTTAAGATCTAGCTTCTTCTTCCTCCTCTCAAGATGACAACTGCTGCATACACAATAGCTGGAAAAATTGTGTTTTCTGGGAGGGAGAGGCTAATGTATACTACAAAATATGTCTCTTCAGCTCAAGAGTGATGGAAAGAGAAATTGTAAAGTGATGGGAAGATGCCTCACAGGATTTCCAGCTAAAGTACTGGAAACTTCCCTCCTCCAATGGATCTACAAGACTGGACTGCACAATCCTTGACGGGGTTGTTGTTACATGGAGGTGTGATATGTTTTTCCTCATACTTGATACAGATCTAAAGTTCTATAAGGTTGATCTTGAAGCTCAAGGTGATAGGATGAATCCTTCATCGGTTCCTCAGCTGAAATATTGAAGGACAACCTTCTCCTCTCAAACCTTGGTGTAGAAATGCGTTATTTCTGAAGATGTATGGGCTGCAGAAAGTAGGAATAATGTGGCACCAATGCCTGATGATGAATGGCATCTCAGAATAACCTTCCTAGAGTAGGCACTCGAAGTCCCCCATGGGTAAGGGTGGTATTTCCACTCGAAAACACCCTGTGCTAAACAGCACTGCATACTTAGCTAAAAAACATAAGCGTGCATAGAAATGTCACATGACAAATCTAGATCTAAATATATAAAAATCAATAATATAAAGTCTTCCTTTAATGTTGTCTTCATCTTCATTATATAGTTTGTGAACCTTCCCATGCCTTTTCCCACCTCATAACTGTGTTGTACATGTGGACATTGGTCTTCATGTTGACTGCGATATCTCTCCTTGATCTCCATGATCTCTACATTTAATGTTCATCATCTCCATCATGTGTGCACTAATGCACCTCTTCCTCCATCATCTCATCATTTATTTCTCTATGATCTTAATTTGAGTCCTCCTAGATCTTATTTGACTCCTTCATCTCTCCATGTTCTTCTTATTAATGATGTTTTATCTCCACTCTTAATTCATTAATAAGCTTCTCCACTATTCCATGATTTAGATCTAACAACTAGTTAACCATGTTAAAACTCTTAGGAGTGTATTTATTCATCTTAAGGGGTTATGGGTCCCTCCGCCCACTTATTTACTTAATTAATAAAAATAAGTAAGAACTTTAATATTCCAATAAACAGATGAAAAATTTGGAATATTACATTCCTCCCTGCCAAAATGTTGCTTGACCCCAAGCAACTGCCTAAAGTAGATGCTTTAGCTATCTATCTCCTTCCAAATTCCATCCTCACAAGGAAGGCCTCCCCATTTTCTACAACATGTTATGCATGCCCATATCCAAATTTTTCTCTCTAGAATGTCTAGAATGACCTCCAACTGTGTATTCATATGTTCCTCATCTGCAATGAAGTTCCAATTTTCAATCACATGCTATCCACCATCATCATCAATACATGAGATACATAAAACGAATTGGTTCATTCTACAAAAGGAAAGCCCCAGATCACAAAACATTTCCCCATCCCATGCTTCAAGAAGTAGACTATGTCTATTCATGCTTTCATTTTTAGCCTTATTGACCTTGTTGGCCTTGTTGGACCCAAGCATCATCCCAACATTGTGCAAAATAAGAAGTAGAGACATATGGGTAGACATGAAAGATGTCAAACCATATTCTCCCAATAGAAGCCATCGCAACAAAGCTTCATGCTGCCACACCATACCATCATTATAACAAGTGGGTTGGCCATATTGTCTCAAGGGAAGCCAATGCAGCAAAGAATCATGCTTCCCCACAACATCATCATCATACCAAGTATGGTGTCCGTACTCTCCCAATAAGAGTCATTGGAGGAATGCCTCTTGTTTCCATCCTCCAACATTACCATGAAAATTAGGGGAGTATGTCAAGCCAAACTCTCCCAAGAGTAACAATAGAAACAAGATCTCTCATTGCCTCTTCACTTCATCATGTGAATCATGGAGCAATAAAAACATATCGATTGATATGTGGGAAGTCATATTAGCCCAATACAAACAACCTCCATTATCACACATCATGAGAGTGTTATGCCATATTACAAACAATACAAAACACATAGACATGGGGGATGGCATGTGATGGCCAAACTCTCTCAAGAAAAACCAAAGTAACCATGCCTTCTTCTGCCGCATTCTGTAATTGATATGCAAGGCATGAGTCAAGTAAATATGAGCTATTGGGTAGTAACCATACTCACCCAAGAGCAGCTAGCACAACTATGCCTTCTCCTTCATTACATCAATTTTGTGCAAGGCATGGATCATGAAAATATGTGTTGTTGGGTAGTAACCATACTCACCCAAGAGAAACCAATGCAACCAAGCTTCTTGCTGGCCTGTATCATAGTTCTGCAAGTGGCTTTGCAACCCCTTTCTCTACATCAGCAACCATTCATCCAAATGTGGATGATGGATATCATTCTACAAAAACTTGGTAACCTCCTATTGTAGGACACCAACCTCCTCAAATTGTTGAAGCCCTTTGCACTCCATGATATGTTGAAGTGCACGTCCCATGAGATCCTCTCATCATTGGCCCTCCAAAACCCATAAGGATCTAAATATTTTGTAGGTATAAGTATATCTTTGATATGTGAGATGCTCACTGAGAAAGTGTCATTTTGAAAGGGGAAAAGATTGCCCATCTCAAGATATCTGTCATCTATCATCTGATTCTCCAATGCTTCATGAATGAAGCTTCCATTGGAATGATCCACCAATGAATGGGTCCTCTTCTCATCATTGCTACTCATGGATAGCACTGCTAAATTCCATTATGATGTATCTGTTGTCTCAAGGCAAGGCACAATGATGAACTTATAACCAGACATTGTACATAGGATCATACTCATCCCATCTTCTGAAACTCCCCACTTCAACTCAAAGGGTTGAGTGTAGCTCAACAATGAAAAAATTGGATAGCTCTTCATCTCTTCCTTGATTAGATCAAGGGTCCTCTGTGCAGTGATAGGTTGTTGCTTCAAATCATCATGTTGCTCCAACTGGGACCATGGTGTCTCCATCTGCTGGTAAGAGTGATGGCTACCCTTCTATCAATGTACCAGTGCTAGAATCTACCTCCTCTTCCTCATGCATCTCATGAATCATGCATGGGACTCTATATGTCAAGACCTTAAGACTGCCTTGCAGAGATTAAAATGCCTCTTCTCTTGATATAAGTACTTCTACAACTGGTGGTGAATGTAGTGACTCTTTGTCCAGAGTGACAAGAATGAAATTCTCCTTTGACTTCTTAGAAAATTTCTCTTTGTGAAATGTCTTTGGTTGTCTTCTATCAAACCTCTTCCTTATCCTTTGAAAGAAGTATGAATACTTAGTCACTTTTTCATGCTCCATGTGACCAAACCACCATTCATTTGCTTCACCTTGAAGATGAAGCGCTATGTTGGGTGTGGAGCCTGATTATCTTGTTTTTTTTGTATCACAATGTTGGAACCTTGTACCTTAATGGGGGCGGCAATGCCTCCCGTAATTAAATGCTACCTGGGGGGTCCAGGGGGGTAGCTACGACTTTATGGAGACCACCCTGGTGGGGGTTTCGGGGGCAGCAAGCTAAAAACAGATGTAAAATTGCCTTGTAAAAGTATAGTAATTTCTAGTCAATCTGGGCCGTTAATTTGGTGGATGATCTAACGGTAGAAGTTATGTTTAGTTTAGGGGTTTTTTCCCTAGAAGGAAACCCCTCGCTTGTATGATGGTATTGTATTACGGCTGTGTATTGTATGTGTATTCTCGAAGCGAGAAAGAGATAGGGAGACTATGAGAGAGAACAGAGGATATTACAACGGATCTGTTGTAGGTTGTGTCTCTTCATTTTGTTGGATAATAGAAAGGAAGTACTGGTTGTTCAGGGTGGACATAGCCCAAACTGGGTGAACCACATATATCTGTGTCTCTCTGGTTTTATGTGTTTTGTGTGCTTGTGTTTTCCGCATATTTTATGTGTTTCATTTCTCTGTAATATTTAATTTTCTAAAAACTGGTATAAGAGCCGAAGGTCTATTTGGCTGATAAAATCGTAGGAAAGAAGGGTTCCTGGTTCGAGTGGGAGAAATGGCGGAAGATGGTAAATTTAGGGTCGAGAAATTTAATGGCCAAAACTTCCTACTATGGAAGATGCAGATGGAAGATTATTTTTATCAGAAATATCTGTACCTACCATTGAGCGGAAAAACAAAGAAGCCGACGACTATGACAGACGCAGAATGGGATATTCTTGATATAAAGGCACTTGAAACAGTACAGTTGTGCCTCACGGCATTAGTAGCCTTCAATATTTCGAAGGAAACAACGAATGGTTTGATTAAGGCATTGGCGAAACTATATGAAAAACCCTCGGCCTCAAGAAAGGTATTTCTCATGAAACGTTTATTTAATATGAAGATGTCGAAAGGTGGATCTATTGCAGACCATTTAAATGATTTTAATACAGTTACCAGTCAGTTAAGTTCTGTAGGGGTAAAATTTAATGATGAAGTTAGAGCTCTGTTATTTTTGTACTCATTGCTAGAAAGTTGGAATGGTTTAGTTATGGCCATTAGTAACTCTGTCTCTAGATCTAGTAATTTAAAGTTTGATGATGTTTTCGGTGCTATCCTTAGCGAGGAAATGCGACGGAAAAGCTCCGGTGAGACATCGGGTAATGTTCTGAGTGAAAATTCTAGGGGAAGAAAAATGGAAAGAGGAAAGAGCTTAGGATATCATAGTAAATCAAGGAAAGGAAAATCCAAGTCTAGATTAGGGATAGTGTGCTAGAAATGCGGAAAGAAAGGACACCTAAAGAAAGACTGTAGATCTCAGAAGGGAAAAGGAGACACACAACAAGAAAATAGTCATGAAGCAAATGTGACAGGTGATGTGTTACAAGATGATTTGAGTCTTTCTTTCGAAAATGTTACTGATTCTTGGGCTGTAGATTTAGGGGCCTCATTCCATGTACACCTGATAAGAAATATTTTCATGACTATGTTCAAGGAGATTTTGGACAAGTCTGTTTGGGTGATGATAAACCCTGTAAAATTGTTGGAATGGGAAAGGTTCTTATAAAATAACAGAATGGAAACCAATGGTTATTAAAGGAGGTAAGGCATGTTCTAGATCTGAAGAAAAATCTGATTTCAACAGGGTAGTTAGGCGGTGAAGGTTGTGTGACAACTTTCACAGATAAAACTTGGAAGGACACCAAAGGAGCCCTAGTAATAGCAAAAAGTGAAAAGGTTGGTACATTGTATTTATGCAATGGTATTTCTAACTCTGTTAATGCTTTAAATTCCAAAGGAGTAGATGTAGCATTATGACATCATAGGCGCGGACACATGAGTGAGAAGGGGATGAAGATTCTTCACTCAAGAAATTTGTTGCCAGGTTTGAAGAATGTTGATTTGGTTTTTTGTGAGAACTATATTTATGGAAAACAGAAGAGAGTCATATTTCTCAGAGTTGGGAAAGAAAATAAGAGCAAAAAATTAGAGCTTGTGCATAAAGATGTATGGGGACCTACTCAGGTATCATCTCTTAGGGGCTCTCACTATTATGTTACTTTTATTGATGATGCAACTAGAAAAACTTGGATTTATTGTATTCAAAATAAATTTGATATATTTGATACTTTCAAGAAATGGAAAGCTTTGGTTGAGATTGAGACAGGAAAGAATTTGAAGTGTCTCAGATCAGACAATGGCATTGAATATTGCAGCAAAGATTTTGATAGTTATTTTTCAGAGCATGGAATTCATAGAGAGAAGACAGTTCCAAGAACACCACAAGAAAATGGTGTGTCAGAAAGGATGAACAGAACAATAATGGAGCGTGCAAGGTGCATGAGATTGCATGCAGGATTGCCTTTACAATTTTGGGTAGATGTTGTAGATAATTTTGTTTATCTAACAAATAGAGGGCCTTCAAGTTCCTTGGATGGTGGTATTCCAGAGGAAGCATGGACAGGTAAAAAGGTAAACTACTCTTTTTTAAAGCCTTTTGGTTGTGAGGCCTTTGTCCATATTAATAAAGAAAATAGAACAAAGCTTGAGGCAAAATCAAAGAAATGTAACTTTATTGGATATGGTGTTCATGATTTTGATTATTGCTTACATGATTATGAAAATCACAAAATCATTAGGAGCAAAGATGTAATATTCAATGAAAAGGTATTGTATAAGAATCATTTGCAGGAAAAGAAACAGGAAAAATAAATCAAAGAATACACAGTTCTTGGTGAGATCACAGAAAAGGTAAAGGTGCCTAAAAATAATAATAATCAAGACCCACAACAACAGCAACCACCACAACAGCAACAGGCACCTCAAACACCTGAAAGTGGTGTTAAAAGATCTACCAGGATAAGTAGACCACCTGAACGATAATCTCCTTCATTATATTATTTATTATTGACTGATTCTGGTGAACCTAATGATCCAAATTTATGCAGGAACACAACAGAATAAACATATAACCATAAATACAAATATGCAGCGGAAATAACACTTCATTTCATTAATATCAAAGAATTGAAATTTGCTTACAGACATAATGGAAATAAAACTAGCTAGGGCACTAGTAGCTATCTCTGAGAAGAGATGTGGTGGAACCAGGCCTTTGAACTAAGTTACAATGAGGCTCGAGGGCCTATTTATTATTTAGAAACAATGGGAAATCCTAAACAACCAAAACCCTAACCCTAGGAGATGAAGTGCCAAAACTATGGGCCCCGTTTGGGTAAATTGGCGTTTCAACTTCCCGAGGACGTAACTTTGGCATACGATCTTCGTTTGATGCGTACCATACCTCGTTAGAAAGATCTATCCGAGGACTAAAAATTTTGAGTGAGAAACATTGGTTCATGGACCCATGTTGCTCCCTGTTTTCCCAAAAAACATCGTTAAGGGCCTCAAAATGGCTCTGGAAGTTCAGGACCCGAAAAACTGCTAAAAATAGTAAGTTGTGCCGAAACTGAAAAACTGAAAGAGACAATGGTGGGGCCCAAAGTGGAATAAGTGGGTGACCACCAATATCCACCTAGATCATTCCTCCCCCATTAGGAAGCAATGGTCCCCATTTCGTTAATTTCCTCCATGAGATGAGGAAATTTCTGTTGAACTTGGTCCCTGGTGAACCACTTTCCTTGGTGCAGGAGTTGGCCAGCTTTGACAACCCGATACAGTTGGATCTTCTATTGGAAAGTGTTCTTGATTTGCATGTCCATGATACAATCTATGGTGGCCTATTCCATGCATTTTGGGTTTAAATTTGTTGGTGTGAGTTGTTCTGCAATGTCAGAGGTGTCCAGTAGAGGTGGGAAGTAAGGACGAAGATGGTCCACATTGAATACTGGGTGCAGACCAAGGAATGGTGGAATACTGAGCTCAAAGGTATTATTCCCTATAGCCTTGTTGATGGTGTATGGCTCGTATCGGAGTGGGAAAATCTTGCGGCGGGGTCCAGTGAGGCGCTCCTTCTGCAAATTTAGCCATACTTTGTTGCCCACCTAGAAGTTGTGTGGCACCCTATGTTGATCATGGCGTTGCTTGTACTTAGCATTGGCTCTATCCATATGTCATGAACCTGTTGGAAGATGTGTTGAATGCACTCGATGAAGCTATTTTCTTTGTCAACTTCAGACTGTACATGAGTCGAATCGGCCAGAGTAGCCGCAAATGGCATGGCTACGTCAATGGAACATAGTGCCTAGAATCCCAAGCCCACCTAAAAGGGGCTATGGCCGATTGAACTGTGGAGAGCCTGGTTATAAATATGTTGTGCATAGGGGAGGCTCTCGTCCCATGTGCATGGATGCTTTGAATTGTACATGCGTAGAATGTGTACAATCATTCTGTTGACGACCTCTGTCTGGTCGTCTGTTTGGGGATGGAAAGTTGTGGACTTGGTCAGCTTGGTGTCCAGCATTGACTAAAGGCTAGACCAAAATGTGCTGAGGAACCTGCTATCCCGATCTGATATGATAGACTGTGGGATCCCAAAGTGCACCCACACTCATTCAAAGAAGAGTTTAGTAGTGGCTTCTACTGTGATATTCTTCTTGCAGGCCACCATAATGGCCATCTTCGAGAATCTGTCGACAACCACGAAAACACAGTCATTTCCATGCTTAGTAGAAAGCAAGCCTGATATGTAATCCATGGAGATGGATTCCTAAGGCCGACTAGGGGTAGGTAGCGGAGTATATAGGCCTTGCTTCTTGATGGTCAGTTTGGCAATGGCACAAGCAGTGCAGGATCTGATGTGCTTCCTGACATCCTTTCGAAGGTTCAACCAATAGAAATACTTCTACAGTACTGCTATTGTTTTCTTGACCCCGAAATTCCACTTGACTGTAGTGTGCTTCCAATATCATCTTGGCATGCTCGCTTGAAGGAACACAAAGATGTCCCAGGTGACATAAAAGTGCATCTTGGAGGTGAAAATTTGGAACTTGTGTACCCACAAGAGTGCCTTGTAAGTGTGGAAGAATTCTGGGTCGCTCTCATAGAGAAGCAGCCAATCAGAAGTCTCATGCCCACAAGAGTTGAGAATGGTGGTGAGCGCCATGATCAGTGGTCGGCTGAGGCAGTCTGCAACATTATTGGTGCTACCCTTCCTGTACTTGATGTTCAAATGAAACTGTTGCAGATATGTGGACCACTTCTGATGGAAATCATTCTGCAACTTCCCTTCTATCTGTATGAACTGCAGGAGTCGGTGGTCTATGTGGATGATTGTTTCCTTCCCCAAAATGTAATGCTTCCACTTTCGAAAATATTGCACAATGGAATACATTTCTTTGTCATAAGTGGGATACTTGCGAACTGTGTCAGACAACGTCTCATTGTGATATGCCACTGGATGTCCCTGTTGAGTAAGAACTACCCCAATAGCATAGTCAGAGGCATATTTCTCGATTTCAAATGGCTGTTGCAAGTCTGGTAATGTGAGCACTGGGGCAGAACGAAGGAAATTTTTCAATTCTGTGAATGCCTTCTATTGAGGTTCCGACCAAAAGAATTTTTCTTTCGCTCCTCCCTTGGTGACTTGACTCAAGGTCCAAGTGATATGAGAGAATCCCAACACGAACCTACGGTAGAAATTAGCAAGACCTAGAAAGTTGTGAAGCTCAGTTATAGTGGTTGGGGCTGGCCAATCTCGAATGACTTGGATCTTGGTTGCATCCACATGCACCCCCTTTTCGTCAATAATGTATCCCAGGTTTTTGAACCTGGGTTATGCTAAAATTTCACTTCTCCAAATTGGCACACAACTTGTGTTGCCGCAGTGTTTGGAGGACTTGTTGGATGTGGTGAAGGTGCTCTTCCCAAGTCTGGCTGAAGATCAGAATGTCATCTAAGTACACCATTGCAAATGAAATGGTGAATGGCCGCAAGATGTCGTCCATCAACCACATGAAGGTTGTGGGAGCATTCGTCAACCCAAAAGGCATGACCAGCCATTCGAAAAGGCCTTCCTTGGCTTTGAAGGCAGTCTTCCACACATCGGAGGGTTCAATTGATACCTGGTGATACCCAAACTTCAAGTCGATCTTGCTGAAATATTTTACACCTTTGCGTTGGTCCAGAAGGTCATCAATTCGTGGGATCGGGTACCTATTTCAGATAGTGATCTTGTTCAGCACCCGATAGTCAATACAAAGTCTCCACATCCAATCCTTCTTCTATACCAACACGATCGAGCTCCCACAGGGCGATGAACTTGGTCGGATGTGACCTTTCTGCAGCAGCTCCTAAATTTGCCTCTTAATTTCATTTTTCTCTAGAACAGAGCACTGATAGATTGGTCCATTGGGTAGCGGTGCAACTGGGGTCAGATCAACCGGGTGCTTGACCTGATAGTGCAGAGGAACCCTTGTGGGTGAGGTGAAGATGTCCCCATACTCCTCCACAACCTTATCCATTTGTCTTTTTCGTGTAGAGGAGCCCTGTCTGGAGGTCGTGGCCACAGTCTTCTTCTTGCCCTGGGGGTAGATCATCAGGAAAAAAAATTTCCTGGTTTGGGAAATAAGCTTACTACATTGTTTTGTAGTAACCAAAGAGATAGCAGCAGGAGGTGGTACCTCTAGTATCCTGTACAACTTATTTCCCAAAGTAACAATAACAGCACGAGGCCGAGACTCATACACAACATGAAGCTTCCACAAATATGGTTGTCCTAATAATACATCAGGAAAACCAATAGGAGCAACTTCACATAATACCTCATACATGAAGGGCTTGATATTATAGGGAAGGCGACACTGCTAGCTGACGTGGAGATCTCGTCCTTGGTGAATCCACCCGATGGTGTATGGATGTGGGTGAGTTGTGGTTGGAAAGCCCAACTGCTTCACAGCATCTGCTAAAATGAGGTTCTTTGGCTCCCATTGTCGACAATGAACTATACCAGGGAGCCATTTACCCACATCTGGGAGTGGAAGAGATGTTCCTCCTCCTCTAGATCTTCCAGTTCCTCCTTCTGGATCTTCGTAGTGGCAATAATGGCATTGGGCTCCACATCAATAATCTATTTCCATTTTTCATTCCCCTTTCAAGTTCTCATTCAGAGTCGGAGCATGTATCTAACTCAAAATCCCTCATCTCAGCCACCAGTGACTACTTGGCCCGACACTCACTTGTGTTGTGAGTGGAGCTCTTATGGAACTCACACCACTTTCTCATGTCCTTCTTTGGCTTTGTGGTGTTGTTCTTTGCTTGTGGCTTTGACAGGTAGTCTTGATTCACCATGCCTTGGCTCTGTCCTTTGTTCTGCGGTTTGGGAGCGCCTTTCCCTTGCTTTTGATTCATAGATCCAAAGTCTCGTTTCTTCTATTTGAATTTCTGCTCAATATTAGCAGCATACCGGAATACCGTACCAAGCGAGTAGATGTCGAGGAACTATATTTCCTCCTAAATATATATGTGCAGACAACTTCGATACTTTAGCACCAGATGTTTCTTTGAATCTTTGATACCCAACTTGGTGCACAAGGTATGGAACAGATTCGTCAGCTCATGCACATCTTGATCCCTTTGTTGTCGCAGCATGGTCCACTGTATGTACTTGTCCTCATAGCTCCCCATGGGATAGTATTGTTCCTTGATGGCGTCTCGGAAAGAATTCCAAGTGGGTACGGCCAAGAACAGAGAGGGTTCTATCTCATCATTTTTCTCACAGTGGGTTTCCCACCTGTCAAACGCACTGTCCTTGACATGGAGGGCATCTTTGAGGAGTGCAAAAATAATATTCTCCCTATCGAAAAAGTCATGAACTGAGAAATATCCTTCTAATATATTCAACCATCTATCTACAACATCTACATCTATTTGACCTATTAGGGTCTCTGTAATTTTCAAGTTTGGCAATCCAAACTGTAGAGGTATCATATGAACCACTTTGGGATCCTAGGATCTAGCCCTCCTAGATCCAGAGAGGGATCTCTCTATGAGTGTGTTTAAAGATGTGATATTTAAAGCTTGAAATGTGATATTAGGCTAGTTATGAAGAGTATGGGTTTGTTTTGTTTTTGTTTGGTTGGGCAAAGGTATAATGAAGGTGAAGGCACTTTAAATGAAGGGTGAAGATGTATGCAAGTGAAGGGATGATTCAGCTGAAAATATAGGCAAAAATCGACTTTAATCCATTGGGCTATGGAGTTATAAGAGGATTTAATTGGACAACAAGGTTCAAGAATGATCCATGGGGAAAGTTATATATGTCAAAGGATCTCGTTTAAGTTGATTTTATGGAATGAAATAGATAGGAAATGGAGAACAAAAAAATGAAGAACAAAGAGCAGCCTAAGATCAAGTAAGTGCTTTGAAACTATCCTGCTTTGGCATGCACTTAAGGAAAAACATGAAAATAATCTAAGATCAGGCCAGTACTTTGAAACTAACCTGCATTGATGTAATTTCAATAGAAAACATTAAAAACACTTAGAATAGCTTAAGATCAAGTAAGGACTTTGAACCTATCTTGCTTTCAGCATATTCCATTGGAAAAATAGAGATGATAAACATAAAGAGTAATCTAAGATTAGATATGTGCTTTTAAACTAGCTTTCTTTCAATGTACTCTTAAGGGAAACTTTCAAAGGAGGAAAACATAGAAATAAAGCTTATCAGTGAGAGTACGGTACTATTAAGAGTAATTCCTAGCTCTGTATTTTCTGTTCTTTATCAGAGAAAAATGGATAGAGTGAAAGCACAAAATAAATTGACAATTAACAGTAAGAAAACACATCACCATTGACATAGACCAGGATCCCATAAATCATCTTGTATTTGATGTTCAAACCAGTTCCAATCATCAAGCCTAGTGAGTCTCTACAACTTCAAAATTCTCATTACAGCTTATGTATCTTCAATTGCAAACAGGTCTTCAGTAAGCTTCAGAAAACTATCATGAAATCAGATATCTAGAGACCAACCCTTACATTGTGGTCCTCAAGGAGAATTTATAAGAAAATCTGGAAGTGGGAGAATTTCTAAGGGTCAAGTATCATTAATTCCATCATTAATGCAATTCCTGGCCTTTGAAAACCATGCAAGGAATACGGCAGGAATGCATTTAGCTATAAATCTGCTTCATAACTCTGTTTCTGCTTTTCGAGGCTTAATGGTTGAAAATATTGGCTTCTGTGCTATTTTTTATCTTTAAAATCACTTTGCTGAGGTTTTGAAATAATTTCTCTTGATTTGTATTAATTTTTCAGATGTCTTTATGCAAATATTTCTTGTTCTTGTAGTAATTATGCCTTCTTTGTTTTCTGTGAGGCTGCAGGTGTCTTTTAGTAGCCGAAGAGGTTGGCTTTTGGTGCTGGAGAGGGTTTAATTGGCCTCTGAGTGGCGGTGGAAACTTTCCTGGACTGACATATGTCTTTGTCTTTTTCTAAAACGCTTTTAGTTCACTTTTAGGTCTGTGTTTTAGGCCTAATTAGGCCTTGGTCTTCTTTTCAGGTCTTCACCGTGTCTTTAACTCTTTTAAACACTGGATCACATTCTTAATCTTCAATAATCCACTTTTAATCCTTTAATTTTGTTACTAATACACTTTGTCGCTTCTGTAGACTGTTTCTGGTGTCTATACAGGTTTTGGAGGTGCAGGAGGGTTTGACCAGGGTTAAAGACTAATATTTTTGATAAAACATGCTTAAAATATCTTTAACCATGGGCTTCCGTGTGTTTAGGCTATGAAAAAGCGTCTCTATTCTTTGAACAACCTCTGTCTGTGACTGAATGACAGAGTGGATTTACACTATCTGATACCCTACAAAAATGCAAAAAACACATTAAAAAATCCTTGGGGAGTGTAGGATGGACGCTGTGGAGGCCCGTGGAGGATGAAGAGCAGGGCCGAAATGGTGAATGTGGTGAAAAAATGGTGAAAAACTATGTCGAGAGGCGAAATGGTGGTTTGATGAAGGTTTGGTGTGGGGGAGAATCTGGACCGTTGGATTAGACCTGACCATGGAGATCAATGGCTGATGTTGCGCGATGACGCTGCTTGGAGGATGAGTGAAGAAATAATGAATAAGCGTGGGATTATATCGGGGCCATTAGGTTAAATAGATGAACGACGGAGATTGTTTATCGAGGTCATTGGGGGGAAAAGGTAGATGGGAGATGAGTCTTGGTGAGAACAAATACGGGTCGTTGGATCAGTTTGATCAATAGCCACGATCAATCTTTGAAAAATCAACGTGAGAGGTGGTAAGTGGAAAACCACCAGTGGTATTCACACGGGTCCGAGGGTGGTTTATGGTTTTCCCAAATTCATGTGATACCATTCAGCGTGTGCCACGTGTCCAGGCAAAACTGCTTATATAGCGCGGCTCCGGAGCATTAACAGTCAGTCAGTAAAGTTTCGCGATATGTCTGTGAACCATCGGATGTGGGATGGCTAGATAGAATGGTGGAGGTGTGAGCGCGATATGGGAAAGTGCACGGGTGGGGGTGATGGTCGGGTTTATTTCCGACCGTCCGATCCTGAACAACGAATGGTTGAAATTTGATAATGAGGCGGAATGTTTTTTGAAAGGAGGAGGGGGGTATGTTGTAAAAATGCTCGATCACCGTCAATCTGTGAAGATCGATGACTCTCATTGATTTAAAACCACACATCGGAGGATGATGAAATAAAGGTAAAAGGCACTCTTCCTGAAGTTTTTCAAAGGCTTTAAGCACTCGGACATTGGGGTCTAGGTATCATGGGACGGGGGCTAAGCCACATAAGCCCTTTGGGGCTTAACTTTCAAATAGAGCGGACAAAGTGTTTTATAGGCTTTTTAAAGGGATTTCCGAGTTTTTTTAGAGGGTTTTGGTCTTCTTAGCACCTGGTTGAGGGCTGGGGGTCATATGAAGAACAGGACTACAGAATATAAGCCCTCAGGGGCTAAAGACTGATATAATGTAACTTGGGTATTTTTAGGCCAAATTTAGTGCTTTTTAGGCCAAATGAGGGGTTTCGGTAAGAGGGAAAAGGGATTTTAAAGCTTGACAGAGGGTAATATGAGGCTTAAAAAGGATTTTAGGAGGGAATGGGGGGCTTAGTGAGGGGATTTTGTGGGATTTGAAAGGGGGAAAATGTGATGAAAAATGGAAATTTGGTGAGGGGGACATAGGATAAATGGAGGCCTATTTTCACAGCAGTTTTCTTCACAAACAGTGAGGATTTTTGATTGACACAGCATTGAGGATTGCTTCAGAGGACAAAAAATACATGAAAGCTTCAAAAATGGTATGTTTTCAATGAAAATGTTCCTCTTGAAGACTTAGAAACCATTTAGCCACCTGTTTGCTATGCCAAAAATTTATAGGTGGCTATTAGTGGCTCCACATGGGGATGGCATCTTCCTAAAGATGTCAAGAACTGCAGATTTAATCTTTGGAAGTAGGCCAGATGCCTGATATTTTACCATCCTTTTCTTCTTTTATCAGCTGCTACAAATCATGAAAATATCATATCAGCAGCAATATTTCTCCCAAACAATCTACCTACCCATCCTACTGTCCTAACATTTTTTCTTCCAGGTGCGTTTAGACTTGCAGACCTTTTACATCATTTTTTTTTTTTTTAATTGAAAATAGAAAACACTAATGTAATTCTACCCTTATTCCTCCATGATACCATATTAGACAGTTGGCCTCATAGTTTCTCTACCTATACTAATATCTGCTAGGATTAAACTATCTAGCAGATTTCTTTCTCTACATTCTACAACAGAAATTTAAAAACAGTCAAACCAGGATTAGACTGTCTAGTTTGTTGTGGGTCCATGGCAAAAAGACAGCTGCACATGAACTGAACTTTGCAGGAAATTGAAACCAAAATTGTGAAGGCTTGGAATTGTGAAACTTTGAAGTATCCTTCTTTCTTTTGTGACTCAAGTTTTGAGCTTGTTAGAGTCACTTTTATTCTTCATTTTAGCTCTGGTTTTGGGCTTGTTAGAGCTGATCCATCTTCTTTATTTGATGGTTTAGGTATTGAGCATATTAGAACCTGCTCTTCTCATTCTTTGGCTCAGGTTTTGAGCTGATTTGAGCCATTTATTTTGGAACTTTTGAGGTTCAAGTTTTGAGTTTGTTTGAACCTTTTCTTTTCACTTTTTGTATTTTTTCTTTTTTGTGAAACTGAACAAAGCAATGGTATTTACAATGGAAGTGAAATTTTAAAATCTAAATTTTAGCAGTAATAATGTTTGAGCATCCTGCCATTGACAGGACCCCCAAACAGATCTGTACCATCTAACTCTTGCAGGAAGAATTCATTTGGACCAATGGTGGACTAAATAATGTAAGGACCTTGCAAAAAACTGTCAAATTTGCCATGCTTTCCCCTATCTTCTCTTCTAGAGTCCCACTTGAGTAACTTGTCTCCAATTTTGAAGTCACAAGCTTTTGTTCTTTTTTCAAACAACTTTTTGATGTTCTCTTGTACCTTTTGAGCTCTGTTGTAGACTTCTTCCCTTGTCTGTTGGAGATGTATTGTTTGATTGATCCTTCTTACCATGCTGTATTCTTCTGATTGTATTTCTTGGACTACTTTGATCACTGGTACTCCTAGGCTGGTAGGGAACACTGCATCTGCTCCATAAACAAGCTGGTAAGGGGACATTCCAATGGATTTCTTTGTGGTCAATCTGTCTGCCCACAAAGCATGCACCAAATTTTTATGCCATGATTTTTTATTCTCTTCAAGTAGCTTCTTGATGATGGTCACCAAAATTTTATTTGATGATTCTGCTAGCTCATTACCCTGAGGGTAATAAGCAGTAGAATGACCAAGTGCAATCTGATACCTGTGACAAAAATCAATCAAATTTTTGGAACCAAAAGCAACAACATTATCAGTAATAATCTTCCTAGGGCAGCCAAATCTAGATAGGATATGGTTTTCAAGGAATTTTATGATAAAAAAATCTGTGGCATTCCTGGAAGGGATGGCCTCTATCCATTTTGTGAAGTAGTCAATGGCTGTGAGAATCCATTTGTGTTGGGCAGATGAAGCAGGATGGATTTCTCCTATGAAATCTAGGCCCCACTATTGAAAAGGAGTTTCAACAGTGATTGGTTGTAGTGGTAAGGGAAGGATTTTTCTTTTGCCTTCAAAAATTTGGCACTTGTGATAGGCAACTATCATCTTATGGACATCTTGGAAGAGGGTGGGCCAGTAATAGCCAACTCTAAGGATCTTATTGGCTGTGGTTTTCTAGTAGAGATAACCTCCACACTCTCCTTCATGGAATTCATGCTTGATCCTCTCTACATCAACTTCAGGCAAACATTTAAGCAATAAACCATTAGCATTTTTCCAATATAAAAATTCGTTCAAAATACAATAATTCCTAGCTTTCAACGTTAAAAACCTTGCCTTAGTTTTTGATAAATCAGGAGGAGCATTAAGATTTGTAAGCACATATAAGATATCAGCATACCAAGGTGAGTTTTGGAATTGCTCTTTAATAGTGGGAGCAGGCAATTCTTCATGTTCATCCAAGGCATATATCATGTTAATTTCTAGGGCTTGTAGGTTAGATTCAACCATTAATTGAGCTAAGCCCTGACCTTTAATGAGTTTTGTGGGTTTGATTTCCAAATCATATTCTAGTATTACTTCTATCCATTTACCTCTCTTTCCATCTGGGTCTTGTGACAAGATGTCTTTTACCACCATGTTAGGCACATAAGCAATGATGTGACAATACAGAATATACACCCTGAAGTCCTTTAAGGCCTTTACCAAGGCATAGGCCTATTTTTCCATGATATTATATTTCAAGGGTGCGTCTCTTGGTGCCTTGCTAAAAAATGCTATTGGCTACTCTTGCCCCTATGCATTTTTCTACAATAGGACAGCAGCCACAGTATGCTCTGATGCAAAGGAGAAAACGAGGAAATCTTTTGTGAAATATGGGCTAATTAGCACTGGTGCTCAGGTGAGTGCATTTTTTACCAATTCAAAGGACTTGTTGGCTTCTACAGTCCACTTAACTCCCACTTCTTTCTTGATCATAGTAGTCATGTTTCTAAGGAGCTCTGCTAAGTTGGGAATAAACCTCCTTAAGAAGTTAATCTTCCCAATGAAAGACTGCAATTCTTTTATGTTCCTTGGGTGGCTGATCTGTAGTATTCCCTAAACTCTTTTTGGATCTATTTTAACCCCCTTTTCTGATATAATATGGCCAAGAATTTTACCTTCTTGTAGGCCAAATACTATCTTTTTGGGATTTAAAGATAGCCCAAACCTTTTGCAATTTTCAAAGACCTTTCTCAGATGTTTAATTTGCTCCTCATCAGATTTGGAATAAACTGTTATGTCATCAAGGTAAATTACAATGAAGTGCCCTATTTCTTCTGAAAATGCAATGTCCATGGCCCTTTGAAAAGTGGCCCCAGCATTCACTAGTCCAAAATGCATTTTCACATACATGAAAGTGCCCCAAGGAGTTGTGAAGGTTGTCTTAAGCTGATCTTCTGGGAGTACTAAGACTTGGTTGTACCCTGAAAAGCAATCTAACAAGGAAATCCTTTTCGAGCCAACTACCTTTTGTAGGATGTGTTCCATTTTGGGCAAAGGGTAATTGCCCTTTAAGGAAGCTTTGTTTAAATTTCTGAAATCAATGCACAATCGAATTTCTCCTATCTTTTTCCTCACAGCCACAAGGTTAGAAACCAAATCTGAAAACCTCACAAGCACTATGATTCCTACCTCATACATTTTCTTGATTTCCTTTTCCACTAGAGGCAATTGTACTGGGTTGATTCTGCACAGTTTTTGCCTAAAGGGTTTCTAGTTTTCTTTCAAGGGGATTTTATGCTGGATAATATCTATGTCATAAGCTTTTAAGTCCTCATAACTCCAAGAAAACACATCCACAAACTCTTTGAATAGATCAATGTATTTTTGTTTGATGTGGGCAGGTAAAGACTTGGATAATTTAATCATTTTAGGCTTATCTTTGCTACCTATGTTGCATTCTTCAACATCTAACTTAGTGTGTTCTATAGTGGGTTTCTTTGCCACATCATTGAAATCTAAAAGGTCTTCTAAGGGTGATAATCCTTTGGGTATGTTCTTATCTTTGGATTGCAGCACTTCTATATCTTCCTTATCAGTTTTCACGTATTCTTCAATCTGTTTTTCAAATTCTCTATTTAACATGTTTATTTCTGCGTTGGGGGATGGTGTTTCTTCATCAGGAGGCTCTTCACCTAAACAACTTTCATCAAATTTAGAATCTAAATCAGGTAGTTCAAATTCATTTCTATAGAGGAAAAAGTCTTCAATCTGTTTATCAGCCTCAAAGACCTGCCAATATTTTTCATTATCTAGCACTGCAGGTCTATATTTCATTTGAATAATGATCTTTTTGTCACTAGGTGATTCCTGATATGAACTAGTAGCGCAGGCCAGTCCATTTGCAATGATGTTTTGATTCTTAGGAACAAACACAAGCTCATACTCTATAGATGTTTTCAGAAAATCCATGGCATTATTCCTGTATGCCCTTAATCTAGGATGCTTTGCAGTATACTCTCCATTTAGTTGTTTGATGACTAATTCTAAGTCTCCCTGAACAATTATCTTCTTGGCTCCTAGTTCTTTCAATAGATGCAATCCTAGGATGAGAGCCTCATACTCTGCAATGTTGTTAGTGCGTTTGAAATCTAGCTTGAAAGCGTGGCTCTCAGAGTAATTGTTTTCAGTGTTGACCAAGCATACCCCTGCCCCTACATTCCTTTTAGTGCAAGATCCATCAAAGTTCATGCACCATAAGGGAATGTCTATAGGATTGACATCATTTTCATCCTTAATGCCATGTTCACCATTATGTTGTATTATAAGGCCTGCACCATGTTGTGATGTTTCTTGTTCTTTAGTATTTTCATGGAGTTCAGAGTGATGGGTAATATGTTGTTTGCAGTCTTGGCTTTGTTCACTCTAGTTTTTTGTTTCAGCACACTATTCAAAGGTTTCTCTCTTGTTCTCCTCTATATCTAGAACTGCCATTATGTATAGATTTGGGGCCTCTAATCTGTTGTCCAAATTTCTGTCTTCCAACTCTGGCTCATTTATAAATTCATCATTATATAGGATAAAAGAGTCCAGATCTGTATGGATAGAGTAAAGAGGGGAATTCTCAGGCTTTTCTGGGCTACTAACCATGAATTTCATGTGTGCTTCTCTGTATATTCTTCTAAGCGGGCTTCATTATCGCTGTCATCTCTTTGGATTGGGATGACAGCCAATGCACCTCCATGTTCTTGACTTTCTCCTATCTTGCCTTCCCCTTTGCCCTTGAAAGCTAACCTTGCACTCTTCCTTCTTGGCATGCTAGTGAGAGGTTTCTTGGGCGATTTTCTTTTGCTCCAGATAGCTCTTATTACTTTTGGAGTAACCACCTTGAGCATTTGTTTCTTTGTTGTCCTGGGCTTAATCTTCTCGGGAGAGGAAGGCATGGTGGCCTTGCCCTTGTCACTTTGTTTGTCACCTTCTGGAAAAAGCCCTTCCTCTTCAAACTGCTGTGCAACTTGAGGAGGCTGTAATGTGTCATGAGAGGACTGCTGTTGCTCACCTTCTTCATGTTGTTCAAACTGCTACCTCTGTTCACCAACATCAAGCTATTGTCCTACCTCAACCCCTTGTTTAATTTGTGGTTCAACCTGCTGCCTCTGTTCATCAAAATCAAGCTACTGGTGTGTTTCAACATCATGCTCACTTTGTGGCTCAAGCTGCTGTCCTTCATCAGTTTCTTCATGTTTGTCCTCTTCTTTTTCTACCTGTTCATGTCTCTCTTCTTCATGTTGTCCTGACTGTTCTGTGGTGATCTTGAGCCTTCTAGAAGTAGGCCTGCTGGACAAAGGTACAGGGTGATGAATAGGCGGGGTGGGAGATATATGGACCAGAGGAACAGTGGAGAAATATGGGTGACTGATAAAAACATCCCAAGAAACCCCTTTCCTCTCCAACTGAGCAAGAATGATGATTTTGATCAGAGAATGATGGAAAAGGGAAGCTATTTGCAGAGATGGAGTCTTCTTCTGGACTAAGGATGCCATTTTCTCGATGCTCTTGCACAAAAAGTAAGGGAGATGAGCTGCCTAGTTCTGGTGAAATGCATCAATAGTCGGACATGGTAGGCATAAACTCGAGTAAATCTCCCTTCACAAGTAAAATACTTCATTATGATCTTCATAAGAGGAGCATAGTTGGCAAGAAGATAAGAGAAAGGAAAAATAGCAGTGCATGTATCTCTGTGCTCGGGCTTGATGAAAGGCTTGTAGTCATCCAAATCTAGATGGGCTTGCTTGAACCATTTCTCGCCATGATATGGGATTTTGGTAGCTTTAGATATTGACCTCGGGGAAAACTTGAAATCAAGGTCTGCTACTTGAAAATGTTTTCTTTGGAACCTCAAGGCACATAGGTGTGTCAAGGGCGAGAAACTTTTGACCTCCTGTACTTTTTGGCAGAAATCCAGACAACATACCTCATGAAAATTGAAGAGGATGGATGGATGTGCATTGACCTCCTCAGTAGAAATTGGCTCATATCTCTTGTGTAAACCACTTCTGTTGTCTTGCCTGGGCGGCATTTTGGGCTAAATATGCTCTTGAAGCACCAAACTGTCTCACTGCTTTTAAACTGCCCTTCTTTAAGCTAAACTCTGTCAACCCACTGTTTTGATAAGGAAACAATGTTTTTTTTGGATGCTAGTGCAAAATGTCCCTCTCAATACAAAACCTCTGCTCTTTTACAATGTGGCCCTCCTACATTTGATATGTATTTCAGCCAGCAGACCTTCTAATAAGAGAAAACACAGTGAAATGAAGATAGGCTGTTAGGTGAAATTGCTATGTATAGTGACAAAGTAACTTTGCTCTGTGTTGTTTGGAGCTCAACAACCTATTTTGTATCTTTGGGCAATGGTAAACTTTTCAACTTCACAATCCTGCCTTTGTCTTGTTAGCCAATCAATCAACAAAGCTTATATCATATACAGTCACCTTTAGTGCAGGCACAGTGAATTTCACTGTTCTATAGAACAAAAGTGACAAAATGTTTCAAAGGTTTTCAAGAAAAAGCTGTAGGAGTTTTATCCTTTCAAACAATCAAAGCTCTCTTTTCAATATAGAATCCCTGTCCTTCTAGAAAATCACCTTTGCAACCATCTGAATATCAACTTAATAGTGAGCTTGAAGAACAAAAAAGACAATCAAATAGTATACTCAGTGAATAATTGTCTTTCTCTGTGGTTGGTAGGGGTAACCTGTCCTTTGATGCCTTAAAGATATAAGATATCTTTGTTCTTTGATTAGGAAAGGTGAACACACAGTTTTTAGTTCAACACATTCTATTTTCCCTGTAGGCACTTTTATCAACATATCAAACACTCTAGCACAGTTTTAAATGACGGATATTCACAGAGCAAAGCACTGTTTTTCATATATGGTGATGTAGAAGTTTAAATGTGGATAAGCTCCCCCTTGATCGAACCTTAACCCTCATATGTAGCTCAAAAGATATATCATGATATATGAACTTAGTCAAACTCAATAATCTGCCTTATTTAACTCTTTCATTCTTTGCACTCATTCAAATCATATACCCTCAAACTGTACATATCAACCCTTTATAGTTTCCACAACAAGGTTCATGGTAGATAGGGTTTGATCTATTTCATCACGGTCTTTGTATGCAATATCTAGCCTTTTACCACTTCAATAGTTTTGAAAAATTCAAGGGCAGTTTCAAAAATACCTCTTCAAATTGATGAAAGATCCTTTGAAAAACTCGAGAAAATCTTAGGAGCGGTTTGGAGGTGTGTTGAGAGGTCAACAAGTGCAGGGCACTTTGGAGGAAAAGAACGCCGCGCAAGATTATAGATGGGTGGCTTGTCGGGCGGCTGTGACCGCAGCTACAGGAGTGCCGCGTGCGCTTGTTGCGCAGTGTGAAAATCATGCCCAGGAGCGCGGCACACTTTTCCAGGAGTGCTGCGCAACCTTAAGGCCTGAAAAACTCTGCTAACTTGTTTGAAACTTTATTCTCCGGTCCAAGGGAAATAGCAAGGGGGCCTTGTATTTCATTTGAAATGCATAGTGGGTAGGAGAAACGGTCTCCAACCTTTATATTTGAAAAAGATCAAACCCTTGGTGACGGTCTTGAAAATGTTCAAAAAACCTTTGGTCTTTTAAACCTTTTATAAGCCCGTTCTCCTTTTGAAATGACACAAGCCCTTTTGATAATTCTTGAACTCTGACTATTTTCTTAATAAAGAGAAAACCGTTTTCCCCTCAATATTCTGTATTTGTAATTTCAAAATATTTTCCATTTGTTGTCTTTGTATTCCTCAGCTATTGTATCTCGTGTTATGGGAGCTCCCCTTAGACTGTGGATAAATATTTTGCTGGCCACTATAAGTACAAACCCTGTGTTTCCAAAGATCATTTAACCCAAAAATAACAATCTATATCTAGATTGCTGAACTGATCCCACTTTGGGTTTTTAAAGAGATAAAATTATCTGCTATCACAACCTCTCTCTTATAATGATGAAACTTTATTTAGTTGCAACACCTTTCTTGGGAAATGAGCCTAGATTTCCTCCCATCTACTTATGATAAACCTATTTGAAAGACACCCCTTTTGCAAGTAGAAAGACCAGTACTCCTTTAAAACATACTCATCATTAGTTCTTTGTCTCTGAAATGACACAACTTATCAATCACTGTTCAGAACTTATTTTGTTAGAGCTGTGGACTGTTTTGAGATAAGTTTGACCCATTTGAAGCTGCCTAAAAGCCATTCTCTTATCCAAAATGTGACAGCAGAGTGTTTTGGCTTGTTTCAAAGGGGAAAATGCCTACCTTGTGACAGTAGCATGCATACTTTGTCCTTAATGAGTTCATAGGACCTGAGAAATGTGCCAAGGTCTTTCTTTCATCTTATGAACCTGTAGATTTATTTGCAGTGCCCTTTGCTGAAGAAGAAATTGAACTGTCACCTCAATATCTTTTATACCTCTGATTTCTTGAATGGCATGCTTGTCTTTGTCATTTGAAAGAGATGGCTTATCTTCCTTTTGAAATATAAACTAGCATTTTTGCTCTGGGTGTTATGATATAATCTTGTATGCAGTGTAAATCTAACCAGATGGTAGGTGTTGTTTGGTTGTAGATGAAAAAAATGCAGTTGCTTTCATGTTGAAATGATGACATGCCTGATTATCCTGGCATACTGTTCTAGGGTTTTAAAACTCAGATCATAACCTGTTTACATCTTTGTGTTGAGGATACAAATATATGAGGTGTGAAATGGCAGCTAGAATTTCTCACAGACATCAAGGCTTTTATTAGCCATTTTCCTCCTAATGAAAACTCTGAAATCACCAACCCTGCTGCATCTGAAGAATACACTTGTCTTTGTGGTGGTGTGTGGATTGCAACACCTGGACTTGCACTGGCGCTTTGAATGATATCAAGATGGCTTATGTCTGGGGGCTGTGTACTACTTGCCTGCTTTTTCTCTATGTTTATCTAGAAACCATAGACTATATTCCACAATCCAAAAGAAACATAAGAGTACACAGAGGTCCTTTTTATTGAGTTGTCTTCTTGCTCAGCACTGACTTGAGCCATTCATACTAGCACCCCTGCAGAGATGTTTTGTTACAATAACTTTGATCAATGGAGTCTCTTTTTGTTGCGCCATGATGATGATGCCTGAAACTTCATTTTATCTTCTTTCTTAGGACATAAGACCTAAAAACTCTGCTTTCTCTTGTCTTGAACATTTCTGATCATAGCCTTGTTTTTTATCATCACTTTCCCCCAGAAACCTTGAGTCATTGTTTCACTGTCTAATAAAAAACAAATCTGTGCTTACAGTCAGTTTGCAATTCTTCAAGTCAGCATTGGCCATCGCCCTCTACTTGTAGATGAAGGAGGTGCCTTAACCCTCTGCTTGTAGATGATGGAGGTTCTTGGCCATGACAAATTACAAGTTTGTTTGGCAGTGTTGTCTTTCTTCTACTGTGTTTTCATGCTGAATGAAGCTACAATGTCTTGATGAGAAACTCTTTGTCCTGCAGATATATCTCAAGTTCATGCTCACATTGAGAAGAAGTTGTTCTTCTAATGTGGAGTCAAGAATTTCTACTGAGATGATGACATGTTTCCTGTGCTTGTAGAATCCATAAACAGTATAAAACACCTAAAATCAGCTTGAGATTTATGGTCTATGCAGTGTTGAGACTTAGGGGCGTGTAAGTGGCGCGACTTAGAGCTGTGAATAACTTCATTAGCAAAGTGGGAGGTCTATTATGATTGGTCTATAGCAGATGGAGGTTTTTTGCCCTTTTGATGGTTGCCAAGGGTAAAATTCCTTAAAGCGCCACTTCCTAACTTAGGGGAGGGTTTTTGAACAGACTTGGATTTTCCTTTTAGAGCTGACAGGAAGACTTAGTATGGCTGA
The DNA here is from genome assembly GCA_034641835.2 of Pinus albicaulis. Taxonomy (NCBI): domain Eukaryota; kingdom Viridiplantae; phylum Streptophyta; class Pinopsida; order Pinales; family Pinaceae; genus Pinus; species Pinus albicaulis. The sequence continues at coordinate 1,342,592,874 of CM076577.1, read as the reverse complement.
GGTTAGGTAGGATTGGATAATGGGATTTCAACTTGTCATGGATGAACTGAAAAGGAAGGAGAGCAAAAACGTTTTAAGGGTGTTTTCTCGGCTGGAAAATTTGACAAATTTTTAAAATCAGCTGTTGGAAAACTAGGCTGTTGAAATAGTCATCACTAACAGGTAAAAAATACTAATGACTAACAGTGGCTCCATTTGGGGAGGGCAGCTCCTTTTCGAGAGGTGTCCAGAATTTTAGATCTGTGGCTTATGAGGACCAGTGCCTTACCCATTGGCGCAAATTTTCACTTTTCTTTGATGCTACTTCTGAAAGAGACAACATGATTAACATCGATGATATTTCTACTTACCCCACTATCTTTCCTAACATTTTTTCTTCCTTTTTGGCGCATTTGAACTAGCAGCCTTTTGACAATGCATATTTTTCTTTTTGCAAAATGAACCTAGCTAACTCTACACTTATATCTGCTGGGAGTTCAAATTAAACTAATGAACTCCTTCATTACTCTACCTAAAGTAGATCAACTGTCAAGATTAAACTGTTTCACAAGATTTTGTTCTCTAATCTAAAACATAAAATTCAAAACGATCAAATCAGGGTTAAACTGTCTGATTTGTCATGTATTTGCGGCATGATAGTACAAACTGCACACAAATATTATTTTGCAACAAAAGGAAAACTAGACAAGTGGGGCTAAGATGTACAATGTATTTTTCATCCCTCGCTTCTCTCTTTGGTTCTGTTTTAGGCATGTGGAACCAGAATCTCTCCCTAATCTATACTCTGTGATAAGCCAATCTTACACAATGTTGACCATCTTTTTCACTCACTAACTTATCAGCAAATAAATTTAAACATGCTCAGCTATGATTAGGCTAGATAGCTGAACAAGACATTGAAGTTCTAGTAGTGGCATTTGGACTTGCGCACTTTCTGAAAGACTATTTTCTGGAGCATGGGGCTTTTGTTCTATCTTCACTCGCCCTCTTTTCTATTTTTTGATGTTTTTTAATTTTCTGTTTATCTATGTTTCAAACAGTAGTATATACAATGAATGAAAGTGTTTCAAACTCAGAAATCTTGGAAATGACGAAATTTAAGCATCTTATCCTCGTAAGGATCTCCTCTCACCCTTGGCCCACTCAACTCTTGAAAAGAGAAATTTGGAAAGTTTTCTCTCTCTAACATGACATAGGGATTCATGCAAGAATCTCTAAACAAACCGGTATCTTCCCGCTGTACCTCTTTGAATATCTGATTTCCACTCCTTTCCTTACTGTACATCTTCCTCAAGTAATGCATGTACTCTTGGTCATTCTTAAAATAGATAATGACATCATCAAGGTATGCAAAAATGCAGAAATTGAAAACTGGGAACATGGCCTTCATGAACAAATTTCTGATATTGGGTGGTTTTGCAATTTTGATTCTGAAATTAGATCTACCTCCCGCAAACTGAAAAAAATCTTTAAGCTATCTACTTTGCAAGGGAATCTTTTGATCACAACCTGAAATATCATCTTGCGAAAACACATGATTAAAAGCACTTTTAATTGGTATATCATAGTCTTGGGTAGAAAAAATAGAATTTATGTTATAGAGGCATGCAGTAGTATTTCTAAAATTGAAACAGACTCTATGACCAACTGTTTTATCCCTGATTATTACAGTTTGGTTCAGATTGTTATGTTTTCTCTTGTCAAAGTTATTCTTTGAGGGAAAAAAAGTATCACAGCATTTTCCCTTGTTTTTCTTGTAGAAATTGGTATTTTGCATGAGATTTCTGATTTTAGCATTTCTGAATTCTTCATGAAAAGACAGAATATGAGCCAATTTTAGTAGCTTAGGTATGTTTGGACTGCAACTATCATCTTTTCTCATAAGAAGTTTATCAGGTATTTTTTCCGGAATTTGGGATGTTAAGGCTACAGTCAAAGCTTCATTTGCAGTAGAAGAGTTATGTTGCGGAAAATCTTTGAAGTATGGTAGAAACATTAAAATTCCTTTCTCTTGAGTTCCAAACAGGTTTATGATGTGTAAGTCTTCTAAAGCCTTTACTCGGAAAAAATTTCCGCAGGTTACTGCTAGTGTTTGACTAGGGTTAGAGCAATTCACTTGATATTACATAAGGGTTTGCGCTTCTTGCTCTAATCCCACCCCAAAAGGGACATACTTACTTTCTTCAAGACACAGCTGTTCATGATCATGGTAGTTTTGAGTGTCTAGTTCATCATAGAGCACCAGGGGCAGCTGATGTGGTGGATCTAAGCTTATTTCAGTCTCTTTTGACTCCTCCTCCATGTCTTCATCAATATGCAGAATAAAAGAGTTCAAGTCGGAATGTAAGGAATACATTGGAATGTTGTCTGGCCTCTCTTGAATACTAATCATGTATTTCATGTGTGACTCTCGGTAGAGTATTCTTGTCTGGTCAAACACAGGAATGGTGGCGTATGACATGTCCAGTTGAATATTCCCTTGGAGTTTGGCTCCCCAAGATCTGGATAGAAGCATCCCGTACTTGGGAGGGATGTCTGCCACTACTATATCCATGATTAGATGTTTCGCAGGTATTTGGGCCAGACTAAAACAAAGGTCTTTGATCAAACCCAGGCATTTGACTCTACTCGAATCAAATGAATGCAAGTCTTTGTATGGTCTTGTGATTTCCAGGCCTAGTCTTTCCATTACTACCTTCGGCATAAGATTATGCAAGGCGCCAGATTCTAGCATGGCATTGTGGAGGATTTGGTCGTGGATGTTTAGGCTAATGTAAAATGGAAGAGTAGTTCCTTCTTGGAATTTTCCCTCTATTTTCGGACCGAACAACACTTCAGGAGTGTCATCAGCTAGATTAACAGTGTTCGCATCATTCCCTAGATTCAGGACTTTTAACACTTGGGATTTATAAGAGCTTTGGGCGATGAGTTCGGTAAGAGGCATGGTGATCTTGATCTTGGCGATTTCGCCTTCAAAACTAAAAGGCAGCTGAAGTTTGGATATGTTTTTTTCAACTTTTTCAGCCATGACCTTCTCTATGTTTTGAGTTTGTTGGCCTTGTTTTGGGATTTTGTTTGCCATAGTTGCTTCGGTAACTTTTGTGGAAGTACTAGGAGCATCTGAGTCAGGACTAGTTTGGGTAACTTTAGTTTTGTTTTTTTCATTCTTCTCGACCATGATTTTTTTACTGTTTACTGCTTTCCTAAGGATGGTATCAGGGGTTTTAGCAGTATCTGAGTTACCTTTCTTGGAATTATCTTGGTTTCTTTTGCTTCTAAGGTCATACTGCCAGTGAGCTTCTATTATGGCATTTTGAAAATCTATGGCAGGGTCGTCGAGATCTTCATAGTTGGCCTCATCCTGATTAGGAGAAAATTACGCTTGTTCTTCTTCTGTGAGGTACACCTCACTCTCATTATCAGACCCTATAAGGTTCAAATGACTTTCATCAATGGGTTCTGTATCCATATCCTCTTCTTCCACATAATTTTCATTGAATGGTGGCCTAATTTGTTGGTCATTTTCCCTTGGTCTGTTTTGAGGCTGCTCCCTCCTAAAATTTTGGTTTCGGTTTCTGTTTGGAGGGTTTGGCTGGTTGTCCCTAACAGGAGCTTTTTCATTTATCCTTTCCCACATCTTGGCCATGGTTTTGACTAGGTCATCTATTCTAGGATCTAGGGAAGGCGATGAAGTGGAGACCTCGTCTTTATATGTGACCTTTCTTTCTGATCTAGTCCTAGTCCTTTTTTCTGCTAAGTTGGCATCTGCTTTTATGGCTATTTGTTGCATTTCCTCTAAGGTAGGGGGATCTTTGTCTCTCAGATGATATTTCATGTCCGGATCAAAACCCTCAGGGAATTTTACCAAGGCTAAACCAAGTGGGGGTTTGAAATGAGGTGGGAGGGAGTTATACACACTATTGAACCTAGTGCAGTAAGCCTGGACACTTTCCCCATTTTCCCATTTTAGGTTGTTATATTCTGACAGGATTTGAATAGAGTTCTTTCAAACCTCCCACCTGTTTCTGAAGGTTTGACACAGTTTTGGGATGTTGTGAATGCTGTTTGGAGCTAAGCTTTTGAACCATGTTTTGGGTTCACCACCAAGGCTTTGGGCGAATATTCTCATTCTGACGGTCTCGTCTTGTACCTCCAGGTATTCAAAAGCATCACTAATCCTACTTATATGATGTTGAGGTGTGATGGTGTCTTCTCCGGTAAAGTGTGGGATTTTGTCTTGATATTTATTTGGGAGAGGAGCCAAAGGTAGTGGCAACACCAACGGTGCGTACCAGGCTACCATGACAGGAGCTAATGGATGATGTACAAGATGAGGACTAGTGGGATGAGTTGAGGTGATTTGAACAGTGGCGGTTTGGGCAGGTGTGGCGGATGAACTTGGACTAGTGATCTGGTTTTGAGCAGATCTGGGATGGTAGGAGCCAAAGTGATGGAGAAGCTGAAAGTCGGGGGGTGTGGAAGGTGAGGCTTCTCTACTATGACTCTGTGTTTGTTCTAGGGGTTCAAGATCGTCAAAGTTTATCTTACTATGCGACTTGTTTCTGAAAAGAGTTTTTGATGACTCTAATTCAAAAGGTGAATCTGGTAGGATAGGGAGATGTTCAGGTACTGATCTTGTTTTACGGATGGATCTACCAGTAGCTAGATGGTCAGTTTCAGAAGCTTGCCACAGAATCTTTTCTAGGTCATGTACTATGATAGGGGGATTTGGGTCTGGATGGGCTCTAGTGTTGATTCTTCGTGAAGCCAGATTTTGGATCTAGAGTTTAGAGAGGATGGTATTGACGAATGTTTTTGGATGGGTGGTCTCTCTGAAATTCTTCTAAGGTGAAGGATGGTCAAAATAAAAGGGATGGACTAGTGGAGTCGCCAGGTGGAACTTGGTTGTTTTGTGAAGATAGCTATGGTCCATCACTAGTAACTAATCTGGAAATGTTTTGGATTTTCTGAGTTTTGTGAGAAGTCTATGGTTTAAAGTATTCTAAACTTGTTTCAACACTTTGCTAGGGTGGTGATAACAAAAAGAGTTTACTCTAAATGAGTCTGTGGACTGTTGGTCTGTTTAGATATCTAAAGGACTTAAAGAGTCTATAAGAGTTTGCTAGACTGTCATGTACTCAGTGTCTCACCATCTCCCGCTATGTTAGTGAGCGATGGGATAGGTCGATCGGATAGTAACCTAGAGTTCGGTAAAATAGTAAGGCCTACTGGAGGCTAGTGGAGTCGCCAGGTGGATTTTCAGTTGTTTTGAGGTATATGTGTATGGTCCACTGCCAATACTGTCAAGAACCAATCTAAGGGAGTGTTTTTGGGTCTTTTGAGTTTTATGTGCCTACAAGGTTTGGAAGAGTTTCCTATGACTGACTCATCATTTTGCTAAGATGGTGAAGGAGAAATTTCTACTCTTCGGACAACACTTAAGTTTTCTAAGTTTGAATGAGACTTCGAGAGTTACTAAGGAGTACTTAGATTGTCACTAACTCAGAACATCCCACCGTGATCACCATTATGTTAGAGAGAGGTGGGATAAGTCAATCAAATAGTATTCTTAAAGGTCTCTTAAGGTCTAGGGAATCTAAGTTTGTTTAATACTCAGAGTCCCACCGTGATCGCCATTATGTTAGGGTCCCGTGATTTGGCTGATTGGCAAGCCAAATGACAGTGTAACATCAAACCAAGCTTTGGAGCCCAAGGACCTAGCCTTCCTGGACTCAGAGAGGGCTCTCTCTATATGCGTAAGGGATATCTATGTGTTTGCTTATTGTGTTCTGATTTTAGGCTAGTTATGAAGTAAGTTTTTTAGGTTTTTTAAGTTGTGAGGGATGAAACATGATCAAGATATAAAATAGATAACAAGATGTTAGATTAACTGGGCTATGGGGTCAGAAGGTCAAGAAAGCTATTAGATGACGATACAAGGTTGTTCAAGGGCCGATTTGATTCAAGGTAGAAAGGATCTTAGGGAAAAATGGAGTAAATGGACATCAAGTTTGTGAATAAGAAAGAGTTTCAAGCATAACTAGTTTAATAGATAACATAAACATGGTAGGGAAAACCATTAATCATGCAAAATGTAACTACAAGCTAATCAATACATAGAAATAAACATTCAAGCCATGCATAGAAGGATAAGACCCTCTAACTTTGGGAAATGGCTATCAGAATTTGGGGAAAACACTTAAGGAAGACAAACAACTTAACTTACTATGCCGGAACGCCTAAACACAGTACTTCAAGTTATTGGGCACTTTGAACAACAAGATTTGCATAGTTTTAGGCAAAGGGCTAGATCGAAACTGGGCCTCCTTGGTTCAACAAGATGATAATCTAATCAGTCAAAGAGAAATTTCATGGATGGAACTATGGCTAGCCATAGGTAAGTAGGGCGTACCGTAAGTCATACTTAGCATGTATAGAACTATGAATGAAACAAGCAACAATATCCTCAAGTTGTTAAAGAGCAGTTAAGAATTCTTTAATGCAACTAAGGAAGGAGAAAACATGAAAGCTATGAAGATTCAGGAAATTTGAGGTGCCTCAATGGGGATATCTCAAATTTATTCTCTACTGATCTATAGCAAGCAAGAAACATGTATCATGAATGAAAACTAGAAGACAACAACAAAGCAAGAGACACTATACCATTCTACCAAGTCATGGAATCCACCAACAATCCTTCATCATCCATCCAAGAACATCCAAGAGGCAATCCAAAAGCATAACACAAGTATTTTCTTCCAAAGCTCATATGACCATATATTGCTTCTCTTCTCAATTTCAGCCTTGTTTTACAATGAAAGCCTTTGGAATATATAGGCTCAAGTGAGGAAAACCTCATGGTTCAACTTGCCATCCTATTGGCCTAATCAAAATATCTAATCTTGTCCTTGAGGCTTTGCAAAGCCCAAGGCACAAAAATATCTCATAAAATATCTAAAAAATGCTAAAAAAAGGGAATTTAATTGACTTTGCATAATTTTTCATGTGCAAAAATAGCTAAACGCACATTTGGAAAAAGCAGATTTTAGAGGTTCAAAAATTACAAAAATATTTCAAATTTACATCAGAAAAAGGTCCCCTGACTTGCCGGAAACATTTGGCAGCCTTCCTGATGTCTAAACGAGGCTCATGATAGCTCGTTGGAAAGCTCAGAGTGTCTAATTTCTGGCGCAACTAAAATTTCCCCAATCTGATGCCTAGAAGTCCTCCAAATCTTCCCTTGTGTGTAACAAACCAGAAAATTACAGTCTGCTGATAGACTAGGTAGAGTGTGCAAAAAGAGAGCCTTTTTCTCCGTTTTGAGGGGGAAACTGATCTCCAAATGTTTTGAAAATTTCTGAGGGCATGCTCATGAAATTATGGCATTCAATGATACCATTCTCCTTCCTTGATGAATCCTCAAAATGAAATGGCGAATTTATGATTTTTTGACCAAAAACCCAAAAATGCCAAAAAACCAAAAATTGTCAAAATGGGCCCAAAATTGGGGTGCATGACCCTCAAGGGTCCTTAGCAACATGTTCCGAAGCTAAAGCCAAAATGTCGAGTGCTGATGTGCCTTTTTCTCTTTCCGTGCAGGGCGCTTCCCCTTTGCTTCCTTCAGTTTCTCTTGGATGGCCCTTAGCTTGCGTCAGGAAAACTGATTTAGCTTTTGATAGTGTTGTGTCATCTTCCTTTGCAACTCCAGGTCTCTTTTTGCCTTCTCAAGCTTCATCTCCAAATTTTTATTGGCTCTTTCTAGCCATGCCTCCTTATTGCTTTCAATTTCTTGCTCAAGTAGTGCAGTGAGGGGAAAGGATTGAAGATGGGCTTGTTCTTCTTCCTTTTGCTTTTCTAGGGCTCTTTTAAGCCCTATGGTTCTAGGCCTCTCCCACCTAGGCTGGTATTCTTCTTCACCCTCATCAAAATTACCTACAATCTCCTCTATTTTTGCTTGTGCCTTGGCAGCCTCATTCTTGTATTTAATTGCCCGTGTTTCATAAACTGCCATGTGAACAGTCATCTGTCTATTTTGGATCTCCAAGAAATGATTGAAGTTCTTTGCCCGATGAAGGTATTCTCCAATGCTTCAATTTGACCCTCTCGATGGATTAGAAGGTTTTCAAGAATGCGGGCTTCATTATTGCTGTCATCACTTTGGATTGGGATGACAGCCAATGCACCTCCATGTTCTTGACTTTCTCCTATCTTGCCTTCCCCTTTGCCCTTGAAAGCTAACCTTGCACTCTTCCTTCTCGGCATGTTAGTGAGAGGTTTCTTGGGCGATTTTCTTTTGCTCCGGATAGCTCTTGTTACTTTTGGAGTGAACACCTTGAGCATTTGTTTCTTTGCTATCCTAGGCTTAATCTTCTCGGGAGAGGAAGGCATGGTGGCCTTGCCCTTGTCACTTTGTTTGTCACCTCCAGAAAAATCCCTTCTTCTTGAAACTGCTGTGCAACTTGAGGAGGCTGTAATGTGTCATGAGAGGACTGCTGCTGTTCACCTTCTTCATGCTGTTCAAACTGCTGCCTCTGTTCACCAACATCAAGCTGCTGTCCTACCTCAACCCCTTGTTTAAGTTGTGGTTCAACCTGCTGCCTCTGTTCATCAAAATCAAGCTTCTGGTGTGTTTCAACTTCATGCTCACTTTGTGGCTCAAGTTGCTTCCTCTGTTCATCAAAATCAAGCTGTTGTCCTTCATCAGTTTCTTCATGTTTGTCCTCTTATTTTTCTACCTGTTCATGTCTCTCTTCTTCATGTTGTCCTGACTGTTCTGTGGTGATCTTGAGCCTTCTAGGAGTAGGCCTGCTGGACAAAGGTACAGGGCGATGAATAGGCGGGGTGGGAGATATATGGACAGGAGGAACAGTGGAGAAATCTGGGTGACTGATAAAAACATCCCAAGAAACCCCTTTCTTCTTCAGCTGATGAAGAATGATGATTTTGATCAGAGAATGATGGAAAAGGGAAGTTATTTGCAGAGATGGAGTCTTCTTCTGGACTAAGGATGCCATTTTCTCGATGCTCTTGCACAAAAATTAAGGGAGATGAACTGCCTAGTTCTAATGAAATGCATCAATAGTCGAACATGGTAGGCATAAACTCGAGTAAATCTCCCTTCACAAGTAAAATACTTCATTATGATCTTCATAAGAGGAGCATAGCTGGCAAGAAGATGAGAGAAAGGAAAAATAGCAGTGCATGTATCTCTGCACTCGGGCTTGATGAAAGGCTTGTAGTCATCCAAATCTAGATGGGCTTGCTTGAACCATTTCTCGCCATGATATGGGATTTTGGTAGCTTTAGATACCGACCTCAGGGAAAACTTGAAATCAAGGTCTACTACCTGAAAATGTTTGCTTTGGAACCTCAAGGCACATAGGTGTGTCAAGGGCGAGAAAATTTTGACCTCCTGTACTCTTTGGCAGAAATCCAGACAACCTACCTCATGAAAATTAAAGAGGATGGATGGATGTGCATTGACCTCCTCAGTAGAAATTGGCTCATATCTCTTGTGTAAACCACTTCTGCTGTCTTGCCTCGGTGGCATTTTGGGCTAAATATGCTCTTGAAGCACCAAACTGTCTCACTGCTTTTAAACTGCCCTTCTTTAAGCTAAACTCTGTCAACCCACTGTTTTGATAAGGAAACAATGTTTTTGTTGGATGCTAGCGCAAAATGTCCCTCTCAATAAAAAACCTCTACTCTTTTACAATGTGGCCTTCCTACCTTTGATATGTATTTCAGCTAGCAAACCTTCTAATAAGAGAAAACACAGTGAAATGAAGATAGGCTGTTAGGTGAAATTGTTGTGTATAGTGACAAAGTAACTTTGCTCTGTGTTGTTTGGAGCTCAACAACCTATTTTGTATCTTTGGCCAATGGTAAACTTTTCAACTTCACAATCCTTCCTTTGTCTTGTTACCAATCAATCAACAAAGCTCATATCATATACAGTCACCTTTAGTGCAGGCATAGTGAATTTCACTGTTCTATAGAAAAAAGGTGACAAAATGTTTCAAATGTTTTCAAGAAAAAGCTATAGGAGTTTTATCCTTTCAAACAATCAAAGCTCTCTTTTCAATATAGAATCCCTGTCCTTCTAGAAAATCACCTTTGCAACCATCTGAATATCAACTTAACAGTGAGCTTGAAGAACAAAAAAGACAATCAAATAGTATACTCAGTGAATAACTGTCTTTTTCTGTGGTTGGTAGGGGTAACCTGTCCTTTGATGCCTTGAAGATATAAGATATCTTTGTTCTTCGATTAGGAAAAGTGAACACACAGTTTTTAGTTCAACACATTCTCTTTTCCCTGTAGGCACTTTTATCAGCATATCAAACACTCTAGCACAATTTTAAATAACAGATATTCATAGAGCAAAGCACTATTTTTCATATATGGTGATGTAGCAGTTTAAATGTGGATAAGCTCCCCCTTGATCGAACCTTAACCCTCATATGTAGCTCAACAGATATATGATGATATATGAACTTAGTCAAACTCAATAATCTGCCTTATTTAACTCTTTCATTCTTTGCACTCATTCGAATCATATACCCTCAAAATGTACATATCAACCCTTTATAGTTTCCACAACAAGGTTCATGGTAGACAGGGTTTGATCTATTTCATCACGGTCTTTGTATGCAATATCTAGCCTTTTACCACTTCAATAGTTTTGAAAGATTCAAGGGCAGTTTCAAAAATACCTCTTCAAATTGATGAAAGATCCTTTGAAAAACTCGAGCAAACCTTAGGAGCGGTTTGGAGGTGTGTTGAGAGGTCAACAAGTGCGCGGCACTTTGGAGGAAAAGAATGCCGTGCAAGATCATAGATGGGTGGCTTGTCGGGCCGTTGTCGGGCGGCTGTGACCGCGGCTACAGGAGTGCCACGCGCGCTTGTTGCGCAGTGTGAAAATCACGCCCAGGAGCGCCGCGCACTTTTCCAGGAGTGCCGTGAAACCTTAAGGCCTAAAAAACTCTACTGACTTGTTTGAAACTTTATTCTTCGGTCCAAGGGAAACAGCAAGGGGCCTTGTATTTCATTTGAAATGCATAGTGGGCAGGAGCAACGGTCTCCAACCTTTATATTTGAAAAAGATCAAACCCTTGGTGACGGTCTTGAAAATGTTCAACAAACCTTTGGTTTTTTAAACCTTTTATAAGCCCGTTCTCCTTTTGAAATGACACAAGCCCTTTTGATAATTCTTGAACTCTGACTGTTTTCTTAATAAAGAGAAAACCATTTTCCCCTCGATATTCTGTATTTGTAATTTCAAAATATTTTCCATTTGCTGTCTTTGTATTCCTCAGCTGTTGTATCTCGTGTTATGGGAGCTCCCCTTAGACTGTGGATAAATATTTTGCTGGCCACTATAAGTACAAACCCTGTGTTTCCAAAGATCATTTAACCCAAAAATAACAATCTATCTCCAGATTGCTGAACTGATCCCACTTTGGGTTTTTAAAGAGATAAAATTATCTGCTATCACAACCTCTCTCTTATAATGATGAAACTGTATTTAGTTGCAACACCTTTCTTGGGAAATGAGCCTAGATTTCCTCCCGTCTACTTATGATAAACCTATTTGAAAGACACCCCTTTTGCAAGTAGAAAGACCAGTACTCCTTTAAAACATACTCATCATTAGTTCTTTGTCTCTGAAATGACACAACTTATCAATCATTGTTCAGAACTTATTTTTTTAGAGCTGTGGACTGTTTTGAGATAAGTTTGACCCATTTGAAGCTGCCTAAAAGCCATTCTCTTATCCAAAATGTGACAGCAGAGTGTTTTGGCTTGTTTCAAAGGGGAAAATGCCTACCTTGTGACAGTAGCATGCATACTTTGTCCTTAATGAGTTCATAGGACCTGAGAAATGTGCCAAGGTCTTTCTTGCATCTTATGAACCTGTAGATTTATTTGTAGTGCCCTTTGCTGAAGAAGAAATTGAACTGTCACCTCAATATCTTTTATACCTCTGATTTCTTGAATGGCATGCTTGTCTTTGTCATTTGAAAGGAGATGGCTTATCTTCCTTTTGCAATATAAACTAGAATTTTTGCTCTGGGTGTTATGATATAATCTTGTCTGCAGTGTAAATCTAACCAGATGGCAGGTGTTGCTTGGCTGTAGATGCAAAAAATGCAGTTGCTTTCATGTTGAAATGATGACATGCCTGATTAGCCTGGCATACTGTTCTGGGGTTTTAAAACTTAGATCATAACCTGTTTACATCTTTGTGTTGAGGATACAAATATATGAGGTGTGAAATGGAAGCTAGAATTTCTCACAGACATCAAGGATTTTATTATCCATTTTCCTCCTAATGAAAACTCTGAAATCACCAACCCTACTGCATCTGAAGAATACACTTGTCTTTGTGGTGGAGTGTGGATTGCAACACCTGGACTTGCACTGGCGCTTTGAATGATATCAAGATGGCTTATGTCTAGGGGCTGTGTACTACTTGCCTACTTTTTCTCTATGTTTATCTAGAAACCATAGACTATATTCCACAATCCAACAAAAACATAAGAGTACACAGAGGTCCTTTTTATTGAGTTGTCTTCTTGCTCAGCACTGACTTGAGCCATTCATACTAGCATCCCTGCATAGATGTTTTGTTACAATAGCTTTGATCCATGGAGTCTCTTTTTGTTGCGCCATGATGATGATGCCTGAAACTTCATTTTATCTTCTTTCTTAGGACATAAGACCTAAAAACTCTGCTTTCTCTTGTCTTGAACATTTCTGATCTTAGCCTTGTTTTTTATCATCACTTTCCCCCAGAAACCTTGAGTCATTGTTTCACTATCTAGTAAAAAACAAACCTGTGCTTACAGTCAGTTTGCAATTCTTCAAGTCAACATTGGCCATCGCCCTCTAATTTTAGATGAAGGAGGCACCTTAACCCTCTGCTTATAGATGAAGGAGGTTCTTGGCCATGACAAATTACAAGTTTGTTTGGTAGAGTTGTCTTTCTTCTACTGTGTTTTCATGCTGAATGAAGCTGCAAGGTCTTGATGAGAAACTCTTTGTCCTGCAGATATATCTCAGGTTCATGCTCACATTGAGAAGCAGTTGTTCTTCTAATGTGGAGTCAAGAATTTCTACTGATATGATGACATGTTTCTTGTGCTTGTAGAATCCATAAACAGTATAAAACACCTAAAATCAGCTTGAGATTTATGGTCTATGCAGTGTTGAGACTTAGGGGTGTGTAAGTGGCGCGACTTAGAGCTGTGACTAACTTCATTAGCAAAGTGGGAGGTCTATTATGATTGGTATGTAGCAGATGGAGGTTTTTTGGCCTTTTGATGGTTGCCAAGGGTAAAATGCCTTAAAGCGCCACTTCCTAACTTAGGGGAGGGTTTTTGAACAGACTTGGATTGTCCTTTTAGAGCTGACAGGCAGACTTAGTATGGCTGAGGTTAGGTAGGATTGGATAATGGGATTTCAACTTGTCATGGACGAACTGAAAAGTAAGGAGAGCAAAAAAGTTTTAAGGGTGTTTTCCTGGCTGGCAAATTTTACAAATTTTTAAGATCAGCTGTTGGAAAACTAGGCTGTTGAACTAGTCATCACTAACAGGTAAAAAATACTGATGACTAACAACTCAAATTTCAAAGAAGCAAAGCTTCAAATCTATAGAGAAAAATTTGAGCAACTTAGAATGAAAGAAGATTGCAACATTGCTGCATACTTCCAATACATTGATGAAATAACCAATACTCTGGAAGGATTAGGAGAGCCAGTTGATGAGAAGACTATTAGACGAAAAATTCTTAAAACGTTACTAGGGAGATTCAACCCAAAGGTATCAGTCTTACAATACAGTGCAAATATGGAAAAACTTAGCGAAGAGGAATTACATGGAGTTCTCCTAGCATATGAAATGAGACTTGATGAAGAAGAGGGTACTTCGCATCTAAAAACTACGTTAGTTGCATCTAAGAAAACCAATAAGGATAAACAACCTTCAATTGAAAATATATGCACCTGCAAGTGTGAAGAAAAGGGAGATGATGAAGAAGGTCTTTCATATGAAGAATATGCTTACTTCACGAGAAAACTAAAAATTGGTAAGGGAAAATTCAAAGGTAAAATTCCATTGATATGTTTCGGCTGTAATGAGGTTGGACATTTCGCAGCAAAATGTCCAAATAGAAGTGATGGCAACTCAAAAGGAAAGAAAGGCTTTAAGAAATTGAACAAGCAAGGATCCAAAAGGAACTTTCTCTCTAAAGAAGATAGCTCATCATCCAATGAAGACAATGACAGCAAACAAGAAGCCAATGAGAGAGTATTGTTTATGGCTAAGCACAATAAACGAGAGGTATCAAACAAAGAAGAAGAATGATTGACCATAGAAGAATTTTATAAGGAAGCAATCAAGCTTATAAAATATCTCAAGGCAGAGAAGATATGTTCCAATACTCTTGAAGAACAAGTTCAAGGTCTCAAAATTGAAGTTGAAGAACTCAATGCATTGAAGAATCACTTCAAAAGAAGTTGGAAGAAAGCAACCAATAAAGGGAAGAATTAGAAGCTCAATTAGTCTCGCTGCGTAAGGAAGTGAAAAAGGAAAAACTATCTAAAACTATGCCAAAAGCTCAAAGGCATTGGAAGAACTCATCAACAATAAACGATTTTATAAAGACAAAACTGGCTTCGGTTATAAAGAAGAAGAAGGAGGACCTTCTACAACAAAATACAATGAACCTATGAGATCTGACATGCATGTAGACTTCATTGGACAAGATTCACAAGAACAACCTTAGAAAACAATTCCTCGACGAAAATTTCCATCCAGGTACCAACATATTTTTTATGGCTACTATTATTCATGTGGAAAATTTGGTCATAAAGCTGCGAAATGTTGCATGTACCCTAGGAATGAATACAATTCTAGGAGATCTATCAAATATGAACCTCCCAGGGCTCAGCGAAACATCAATAGATTTGAAAATTTAAGAAATAATATTGAATGTTACAGATGTTGAAACTATGGACACATAGCCAAAGACTGCAGACTTGAAAATCCTGCAAAAGAATCTTCAAAGCCACATAACGAACAAACATGGAAGAAGAATAAGACTGATAATTGTGCTCTTTCTTTCAAGGCTCAAAAAAACAAAGATGTGCGGTATGTTGATAGCAGTTGCTCAATGCATATGACTGGAGACAGAAATAAATTTGTATCTCTGAAAGAGAAGATGGAACCGTGTCCTTTGGAAATGATGGATTCTCAAATGTTATAGGATCAGGTACTATCACTCTCAGAAGCAAAGATGCTCTAGCCAAGAATGTTCTACTGCTTGAAAACATGAATCACAATCTGCTCAGTGTTGGACAAATGTGTGATCAAGGACACACAATACTATTCAACTCCACAAAATGTGAAATCAGAAAAGGCATGTATGGTGAAATTGTGGCTACAGCAAGTCGAGCTCCAAACGACATATATGTTCTGGATGAAGCAACTAAAGCATGTCTAATAGCTAAAGAGGATGATATAATATTTGGTAGAAATGATGATCGACTAAGTAAGAAGTTTGCTACAAAGGTGCAAAGTGATTTCGAGATGTCTTTATTTGGTGAGCTCACATACTTCTTAAGGCTTCAAATATCTCAGCAAGAGAAAGGAATATTTATATGTCAAGGCAAGTACATCAAGGAAATGCTCAAGAAATTTAAAATGGAAGATTTCAAACCCATCCTTGCTCCAATGGTAACAGGTTGCAAATTGACCATAGACAACTCATCTAAGGATGTGGATCAAAGGTCAAGTAGAGATCTATGATTAGTAGTATTCTATATGTAACAACCTCCCAGCCAGATGTTATGCAAGCAGTTGGACAAGTAGCAAGATTCCAAGCAGCACCAAAAGAATCACATATTATTGCCATCAAAAGAATTATTCGATATCTAAAGGGAACAACAGAATATGGCTTGTGGTATCCCAAGGGTAACAATCTCATTATTCATTCCTTTACAGATGCATATTGGGGAGGAAATGTTGATGATCATGAGAGTACTCATGAAGAATTCGAATATTTTCGCCAGAAGCTTGGGATTCTCCCAAGTTCTCATTAGATTTTCCTTATTCAGAATATAAAGGGGCAGTGGAAGTGTGTACAGGTCCACAGGATGGTTGTGTGTCAGGGGGAGTGGAAGTGTGTATAGGTTTGTAGGATGGTTGTGTTTCAGGGGGAGTTACCCTTTTCCATTGATCTCAAAGGGGGACAGAATGTCATAGGAAGAGGTGTCATGATCGCATGGGAAGTACTTGTGTTGCCATCAATGCCAAAGGGGAAGATTGTTGATCAGGGGCTGTCATTGATGTCAACCCAAGCAGCACTAGGGGCTAACCCAATATTGCATGGGAATTTTGACCTGTCAAATTACTATATTCTGGTTCAAGAATTATTTTTATGGTTTCTACTTGTCGAGATGTTTCCGTTGATATATGGCACGCCACGTAATTCTTCACAGTTTGAGAGATATTCATGTTTGAATTTTGTACCCCCAATTAGTGGGCTAAAACCACATGGGGTTGTGGCATGGGTCATTGAAAAGTCATAATTAATATTTTTTAAGCTCCTAAAATCCATCCCACGTTCACTTGTTGAAGCCCCTCTCAACCTAAGCATTTATATAATTTGTGATTTTCATATCCTCCTCATGTAAGGGATTTCGCCATATGAAACAGGTCATCGTGGCATTTTTGCTCTAACCTTTTTTCTACGAAGGTTCAGAAGTGAAAATTTTTATGAGGAGAAGCGGAAATCTTGAGGAATTTTTCGAGAAATTTTCAGAGCAAGGTGCACAATATATTTGGAGATATGATCTGTGGAAGTCAGTGTTTTTTCAGGCTCCTGAAATTCATCTCAAAGAAGTGACCCTGGTAAAATCATCATAACTCTCTCTCTGAGTATCGGATTGGAATTCCGTAAAAAGTGGCAAATAGTGAACAGAATTTTTTTTTCACTCTATCAATCTTAGAGCCAAATGAAGAAATAGTGACACGTGGCATGCCGCACAAGTTTGCTCTACTAAACAGTCCATAATTAGGGCATTGTGAGAGATTGGGTATATCTCTCTCTTGAAGAATCAAAAGTGGGTCAAACCTATGGCATTGGAAAGAAGACTCAGAGGAATACTACAAGACCAAAAATCAGATATTGGGGAGCTGAAATAACAAAGATACACCAGATTCAATATCGAGCTCCTAGAAGGAAAGAAAAAGCTAGATCATGTGTTGTCAAGGGCTGCAAAGGACCAGAATTTCTAGGGCAGCAAAGCAAAGCAAGGTGCAGCAGAGGGTGGCATGACAAGAGCATCAACCAAGGTGCATAACAGAAACAAGAAGTTCATCACATGAAGTCTTCAAGTGGGCAACACTGCATACAATCATTGTAAAGGTATCATTGTACTAAGTCATTGTAAATACATTATTGTAAAAATTGTACTAGTGTCTTTCTACCAAGATTTGAAGAGGCAGTGTTGGGAGGTCTAAGATCATCATTAGGTGGCTGTGTCAAAGTTGGGGTTATGGTATAGTGTATCTTCTTCTTCTACATCATTCTATATCATTGTAAAGTGGATCATTTTCCCTAGTATGGGAGTCCATTCTTATTTTATTCTTCTAAAGGGTGATAGGGTGGTGCTAGGGTGAGCTGTAGCTCATTGGGTGTTGGGGCATCCATTTAGTTGACTACTAAAGAATCTTGGGCGTTGGAGCGTCCATCTAGTGGGAGCTGGAGAAGAATTCTTTCCTAGATTCTAGGAAGTTGGAGCTTTATTTTCAATTGGAGTTGAACATTAAAGAATTATTAGAAGAGCATTAGGTGGTTTTTGTCCCAGAGTGGGTTTCCACCTTAAAATCTATGTGCATTTTTGTTCCTTTCTTTTTTTGCTATCATTGTACAAACACTGATAATAATTGAAGATTAACTAATGCTCTAATTGAAAGGAATACTGATTCACCACCCTCCTCTTAGTATTTCCAACAGAAATTGAGAATATGCTCAGCTTAAATTGGTCTTCAAGTATGATGATGAAGATGAGAAATAGCCAAGTCTAAAGAGGAGTCATTGTCCAGCAAATGAAGCAGCAGTGGATTTGCTACAATCAGTCTCCAAGTGGGAGATTGTTGGGTGTGGAGCCTGATTATCTTATTTATTTTGTATCACAGTGTTGGACCCCTGTACTTTAATGGGGGCAGAAACACCGCCCATAATTAAACGCTACCTGGGGGGCTAGTGGGGGCAGCTGTGACTTTATGGAGCCCCCCCCCCTGAAGGGGGGTTTCAGGGGCAGTGCCCCCAAAGCTAAAAAAAATGTAAAATTGCTTTGTAAAAGTATAGTAATTTCTAGTCAATCTGGGCTATTCATTAGGCAGATGATTTGACGGTAGAAGTTATGTTTAGTTTAGGGTTTTTTGCCCTAGAAGGCAACCCCTCGCTTGTATGAGGGTATTGTATTGCTGCTGTGTATTGTATGTGTAGTCTCGGAGGGAGAAATAGGTAGGGAGACTATGAGAGAGAACAGAGGATATTATAGTGGATCTGTTGTAGGTTGTGTCTCTTCATTTTGTTGGATAATAGAAAGGAAGGACTGGTTGTTTGGGGTGGACATAGCCCAAACTGTGTGAACCACATATATCTGTGTTTCTCTGGTTTTATGTGTTTTGTGTGCTTGTGTTTTCCGCATATTTTATGTGTTTCATTGCTCTGTAATATTTAATTTTCTAACAAGCTACAATCTGAACACCCTCTTTCTCAGCTATAGGATGTAGCCTGAAAAATGCATCTAAATCTTTCCTCGATGCCTTTTTAGTGCTTGAAGAAGATCCATAAAATGTAGGCAAATAGAATCTATTGTGCCTCTTCCTTATATTTCTATTGTAGGATATTCGTTCTTCCTTGATTTGGAAAACTGTTGGAGAGTTAAATTCTCCTTGAATGCTCTAGATTCTCTCTTGTACTCTTAAAGGTATAGACTTAGAGTGTCATGAGTTTCAGTCTCTGAATTTCTTCTATCTCTATATCATTCATCTCCCTTTTCCAAGAAAGTGGAGATAGTAGATTTTTTTGGAGCTCTATGCAATACATATTTATTTTGCTGCTGATAGGAAGTGCTTGGACCTTCCTCATCCTAAAACCTTCTTGAGGTCTCCTTTTGCCTCTCCCTTCTCTTTTGTTTGACCTCCTTGGAGAGGCCCTGCATAGATCTAAGAAGAAATTAGGGAAAACTCACTCCCTCTAAAATTAGGTATCTCTTCTCATTTCTTCTTCTTCTCCTACCATAAGATGTATTTCCCACAAGTTGAGCCTGAGATCATTCTCTGATACCACTGTAATATCCAAAAATGGAATAATGCATTGATACACAAACACAATATTTGAAACAACATAATGTGTACACATAAGATATGACCAACACAGATATAGAAAAAATAGGTGAGTCATTTTATTATATAGGATATGGATAAGTACAACAATGCATAAAATAAAAGAGCTCTAGCCAAAGCAATTGGCCTAGAATGACCCTGAAAACATGCCAAAGAAGGCACTATGTAACTGGAGCTACTGGAAATTGAATACTGCGATATCCCTTCAGATGATGGTGATCTTACAGTTGTTGGTTGAAATTTTAATGCATATCTATGGTGATTTAGATCTCCGATGATGCCAAGATTGCAGATCTGGGCACTAAGATGGAAACCCAAGATAACCCAAACGGGAAATCAAGATCTAAGAAGATCAGAAATTCACCCTCCTAGGGTTTGATCCCTTGACTGCTAGGTTATGCATATCTAAAGCAATATTTGAAGAATAGGTGGCTGAAATATGTTATAAATCAGATCTATGCTTGAGAGTTGATCCCTACTTCAGATCTCCATGCAAGTAGCTTGAGATATAGCTTCTCCTTCCTCCTCTCAAGATGACAACTGTTGCATACACAACAGTTGGAAAAATTTTGTTGTTTGGGAGGGAGAGGTTGATGCCTACTGTAAAATATTTCTCTTTAGCTCAATAGTGATGGAAAGAGAAAGTACAAAGTGAGGGGAAGATTCCTCATAGGATTTCCAGCTGAAGTACTAGAAAATTCCCTCCTCCGATGGATCTATAGGATTGAACTGCACAATCCTTTATGGTACTGCTACTGCATGGAGGTGTGATGTGTTTGGACAGATTCCTGATACAGATCTGAAGTGTTGGAAGGCTGATATTGAAGCTCAAGGTGATAGGATGAATCCTTCACCGATTCCTAAATTGAAATATTGAAGGACATGCTCCTCCTCTCGAACCCTGATGCAGAAATGTGTTATTTCTGAAGATGTATGGGCTACAAAAAGTAGGAAAAATGTGGCACCAATGCCTGATGATGAATGGCAGCTCAGAATAACCTTCCTAGAGTAGGCACTTGAAGTCCCCTGTGGGTAATGGTGGGATTTCCACTCGAAAACACCCTTTGCTAAACAACATTGTAGACTTAGCTAAACAGCATAAGCGTGCATAGAAATGTCACATGAAAAATCTACATCTAAACAGATCAAAATCAATAATACAAAGCCTGCCTCTAATGTTGCCTTCATCTTCATTATATAGTTTGGGAACCTTCCCATGCCTTGGCCCTCCTCCTAACTGCATTGTACATGTGGACATAGGTGTCCATGTTGACTACGCTTTCTCTCCATGATCTCCATGATATTTGCATTAAATGTTCACCCTCTCCATCATGTGTGCACTAATGCACCACTTCCTCCAACATCTCATCATTTATTGCTCTATGATATGAACTTGAGTCCTCCTAGATCTTATCTGACTCCTTCATCTCTCCATGTTCTTCTTATTAATGATGTTTGATATCCACTCTTAATTCATTAGTAAGCTTCTCCACTATTCCATGATGTAGATCTAACAACTAGTTAACCATGTTGACACTCTTAGGAGTGGATTTATTCATGTTAAGGGGTTATGGGTCCATCCACTCAGTTATTTACTTAATTAAGAAAAATAATTAAAAACTCTAATATTCCAATAAATAGATGAAAAATTTTGAATATTACACACGAGTGAAAGAGGATGATGAGGATGAAGAAGTAATGGTGAGTAGGGAAACCACTATAAAAGGTTCCCAGCAAAATGGACCTTCTACCCCCGCTAAAATATTTACGAGGAGTCATTTCACTAAGCTAGCTATTAAGGATAAGATAAAATGGGCAACACCACCCAAAAATTATTATAAAAAGAAAGGAAAGTCCCATGGTCTAGCCAAGGGAAAGGAGAAGGTAGAACTAGCCACATTCATTGACAAGGAAACTATGTCCTTCCAGAGTCCTTTACTGCAGGAAAGCAGAAATGAAACTTTGGAAGAGCAGAAAGGGCAAGGGGATCTTAGTGTGCCCCAATATTCCTAGGGACATCATGAGGGGGAAGATACTCCCCAAAGGAAGCAGTCTGGACAGGCGCTGGAAGAGACCATTAAAGAGTTCACCATTTTAGAGCAGGCCTTAAGGAAGCCAAACATGGCCCTGAAGGAGAACAACCTCATAATGCAGAAAGAGCATGAGGAGTGGCATGAGAAAGTGGCCGCATTATGAAAAATAAGAGGCTCAGATATAACATCTGAAGAAGAAGAAAAACTTGTATACGGGTCAGATTCAGGTGCAGTCTAGTTGGGCCCAGTTGGATCATCTGGCCACAGTAGTTGCAGTTCAGGTGAACAATAGATTCTCTTTTTTGAAGGCTACTACAGTTTTTCTTGCATAGGGACATGCAAGTGTTTTGGTGTGGGAGAGATGTTAAGTCTCAATTTTTCTATGTTTCACACCCTTCCCAAGCCTTACCTCCCCTATATTTGAACTCCTTTTTCCCTTAATTATACTTAGTTTGACTATTGTTGAGTCTCAAATCTGCATCTTTCCTATACACCTTTCTAGACCTTTTTCATTCACCTGAACCTTATAAGTTGTCAATATCATTGCATATTAATTGTAAAAGAGCATCTAAAATGGTTTTTAACTATGTTTTGTGTCTGCTGTTTGATTTAGATTTTTGCTCATTTAGCTGCGGAATCTTGCCACTTTCCGCAGCTGCTGCAACTTTCCGCAACCATTTTGTGAAAGTCTATGTTACAGGTGTCTTCAGGCAATTCGAGCCACATGGGCAAGTCAGAAATGATGTGGACATGGATCGTGTCCTATTGGCTCGGGAAAATTCACCTAAGGAGGCTGTGGTCAAAGGTGGCCAAGTGGAAGTCAACCGTAGAGTCCCACGATGACAGGACTCTATTTCTCATCACGTGAAGATTTGTATGACCGTTTCTAATTTACGGGAGACACATCAACACCTGTACACGGCTCCATAAGCCGAATCCAACATCCACTCTTCATAGATTTAATCCTCACCACGGCCATGATGCTGGATCTCTGGACGTGATGGTTCACGTGTCTCTATCAGCATAAACTTTAGGGAATTAGTTATATCACCTTTGTTATAAATAACGCGTTTGCATACGCATAATAGTTAGATCTTCTGTAGCCTCCATATAGCTCTGTAATGTAATTGCATTGCCACTGTGCTGTAATATCATTTCTCTGTTATGACTGCATTTTAATATATAAGAAGACTCTGTTTCCAAGTGTAATTCATATCTGAAGGTTGTTGCCCGAGGCTGGTGTAGAGGGCCCCTGCACACGCTGAGGTTTTGTGCATTATTGTATAGTTTCTTGTTTTATTTCTTTAAGTTCATTGTGCCATAAGTCATTCACGTGTTTATACATTGCATCTTTCATGATATTTATGCTTCATCTCTGTTCATAATCTTTCATGCTTTACATTTTACTTCTGTCCATAATCTTTCATGTTTTATGCTGTTGTTAACTGATCAGTGTTCTTGTTTCAGATTACAAACAGGCAGCCCGGGCATTTGCATTTCTTTTGACTAATGACATGGAATCAATATTGTTCTACTGCTAATTTATTTTTCTTAGTTTTGTTTAATTTCAGTACTGCTTTGTTTATTTCAGTCTTGCACATTTGCTTCAGTAGTTAGATTTAGATATATTAATTTTCTCATGTCATTTTCAGTTACCTCCGAAAACCATAGCTGGACTAATGGTGAGGGATTGAAGTATGAGTGTGTAGTTTGATATTAGTTTAATTTCTTCAAATTAGATATCAGATTGCTCAAGTTGTTTATGGTTACCTCCGAAAGCCATAGCTGGACTAATGGCGAGGGATCAGAATATAAGTTGATGTAATTTGATTTAGATTTACTTTGTTGCAATTCTTGGATTTCTTTAAGCATAGTTTCTTTTGTGTTTAGACAACAGCAAGGATAGTTTGGTTTTCATGCTCAATAGTTCACTGTTTGATTTACTAGGTTAGCAGCACATTTTCATTTCCTTTCAGTTTTGTCATTGTATGTTTCAAATTCCTTTTAAAGTTTGAAGTTGGTAAATCATTATAAAGGATATCATTTCCTTGAACAATCATAACCATACTTGTTTTTATTTTAGAATTTCCATCTCACATTAGAAAACCAAAAATGACAAAAAGGTAAGAAATAGGTTATCTTGCACATATAGTGCGCCACACTTCATCAGCTTACGAATCCCGGATTGATAAATTAATGTAGCAATTTAGGACACACTAAATTGACCAAACATTTTGGCGCCGTTTCCGGGGAAGTGTAACTAGGTAGCCAATTTCTTTAAAAAAAAAAAAAAACATAAAACAAAATAATAAAAGAAGGGAAAACTTGATAACTTCTTGAAGTATGCTCTCCTCTTGCACCTAGTGTGACCTGGAGGATCAGAAAAGAGAGTTATTGGTTCAGTAATTTCTTAAGTATGCTCTCTTCTTGCACCTAGTGTGACCTGGAAGATCATAAAGAGAATTATTAGCCCAACTTTAAAAAATAAAAAAAAAAATAAAAAAAAATGACATGCATAGAGCAAGAGATTCTAGGGGAAGGTTTATAGCTAAAGCCAAGAATTCAATTTTTACAACTCCATCTTCTTCAAGGCATAGACAAGATTCACCACCATCTACCCCTAGCCTTAAGATTTTTGGAATTCAAGGAGCAGCTGAATTAGAGGATTCTCCTATACCACCTACTAAATCTCATTTATAAAAGGAAGAGACTCCCTCTCATCCTCCCTTGATAGAAGAACCAGAGGACTTTAAGGACTCTAAAGAAACTATCATGGCAGAGGAAATAATAGATGGATTTGGAGGTAGAGGTAGAGGTAGAGGAGGAGGAAACAATGGAGATAACAATGGTGAAGGTAATAATGGAAGAAATAGGGAAGGAGACAACTTGTTTGGATTCCCTATAGTTGATGAGGAAACTCATACAACAATGAAAAATATCTCACCATTTGTCCTCCCCAACTTTTATGGATTGCGAAGTGAGGATCCTGAAACATTTCTGTTTGAGTTTGAAGTCGTGTGCCGAACCTATGACTATATGGAAGACTCTCAAAAACTCAAACTGTTTCCTTCAACATTGAAGGGAGCTGCTTTGAAATGGTTCATGGGATTAGCTACTCAATCTATTAGAACTTGGAATGATATGAAACAAACATTTTTGGATAGATACTTGGACTATTGTATGCCCACCAATCATAAGGATGAGGTATTCAAAATTATGCAAAAAGAAGATGAAAACTTGGAAGATTTACTTGAAAGATTTCAATACAACTTAAAAAGAGCAAAGATGAGAAACTTAGATGATGAAAAATTGAAAGCCCTCATATCAAAAGCCATTATAGATGAATGGATAGATATTTTAAACATGATGGGGAAAGGAGACATTTCTCAACTTCCACTTCGTGACATAACAGAACTATGTGGCCATCTCTCAAGAGGAAAATATAAAACAGGAAAAGGGCCTAGGGATCCTTCTCTTATTAGGGCTAACAAATCTGCAACTGGATCAGTAAGTAGGGCAAAGATTGGTAACATGCTTGATGAATTCAAAACTGATATCTTAGGGAGCCTTAGTGAACAACTAAACACCCTTAAAATCCAAAACAAGCAGAAAGCAGAAACAGATGCTCTAGCCATCTTTTGTCCGAAATGTAGGAAGAAACATGCTTTAAGGGAATGTCCCTTGGATGAAAAAGTTGTAGAAACATGTATAATTTTCTCAGAGAATCATGAGATCAAGGATTGTCCTTCAATTCCTGGACTCAAAGCTGTTTTTCAAGAAGATCCAAATTCAGTAGAATCTCTCTGTTTTGTTGCAAGAAGACCTTGGCAGGGACAACAAACTCAAGGTTTAACAACCCTATGAATCTTCAAACCCCACCAAATTAGAATCCTTGGCAAAAACCTTGGCCCCAACATCAAAACCATATCAGCCATGGGTACAAGGGATGCAAAATCCTTATGGGAGATTTGCTCAATTTTATCAATATCCTCCATCTTTTCAAAATCAACAAGCTCCACAACTTCCAAACACAAATCCACAACTTTCATTGCCATTTCCACAACAACAACCTTCTCAACAAAATCCAAATCCGCAAACTCATGCTCCCATACCAACAAAAGACAAATCAACTTCCAGCTCAGCCATTTCCAAATCCTAACAATAAAAATCCTCAGAATACTTACATGGTAGAAGGACAACAATTTCCTAACTATATGATTGTTCCTCTCAATGATGTACAACTCAGATCTGGTAGAGTTTTAGAAAAACCTTCTATAGATATTCAAGAGCAAGATACCTCTGAGGAGGACTCTCTTAAAGTCAATGAGGGTTTTGAGGAAGCATCTCTTCAAAATTCAAACATTCAAAAAGAAAAAGAAAAGTTAACACCCACAACTCCTATAGTTGAGCAACCTGCATCTTCATCTACACCTCCTTTTCATGAAAGACTACAAATTGACAAGGGGGTGGAAAAACAAATCTTGTTGCCTAACTATGATTTTCTAGATGAATTGAAGAATGTTTGTATCAAGATTCCCTTGATACAAGCCATTCGAGAGATTCCTATTCTAGCAAAAAAAATAAAGGAGTTGAGTTTCAAAAGACCAGGAAGGAAACTAAAAGACACAAGAAGAATCCACCTGGTAGGAAAAATTGCAGATATCATGATGGGAAAAATTACCATGCAGAAGTATGTAGATCCAGGAAGTCCAATTGTCAAAACACATATAAATTGGATAGAAATTCCAAACACATTGATTGACTTAGGGGCTGCTATCAACATTATGAGTAGACAGACTATGGAATAGCTAAAACTTCCTAACCTTCTTTTTACACCTACTTTACTGCAACTTGCAGATCAATCAATTATTAAACCAGATGGTGTATTAGAAGATATTTCAGTCTCCTTATATTCTTGGGAATATCCAGTAGATTTTATGATTTTGACTCCCAAGAGTAATCTAGGAGGGCACCCACTTATCTTAGGAAGACCTTGGCTAGCCACCGCTGATGCTTTCATTAGTTGTAGATCTGGGGATATGTACATTTCTAATGGTAATTCGACAAAGAAATTCAATTTGTATCCTCCAGCAAAAGCAATCACAGAAGTAGGACACAATGAATGGGTTGATGATGAGGACACTATACAACCTGTCTTTACCATTTCTGAAATCAGTGAGGATAGTCAAATTTTGAACACATTAGAAAATTTTGAGACATCTTCAGAATATGACCCCACACAATTTCAGTTGGAATCTGACATAGAATATTTATCATCAAGAAAAATGTCTCTTTACTCTATGGAAGAGTTTGGTAGTTCTACTATTGAGATTTTTCCAGGAAAAACATTGAATATCAACAAACATTTGGAAAAATCACAACAAGAAGAACTAACCAAAATCTTGCAAAAACATTCTACTGCATTTGCATGGGAGTATACTGACATGAAAGGTATTGATCCTAAGACTTGCATCCATCATATCTATATTGGGGAAAACAGTAGACCAATCAGACAACCTCAAAGAAGGATGAATCCAAATCTTAGGGAGATAGTGAAAGAAGAGCTCCAAAAACTTCTCAATGTAAACTTCATTTATCCAATTTCGGATAGCCGATGGGTTTCTCCTTTGGTTATAGTACCTAAAAAGAATGGTAAATGGAGGGTATGCATTGATTACAGGGAATTGAACAAAGCAACTTTGAAGGATCACTTTCCTTTGCCTTTTATCGATCGGGTATTAGATACATTAGCAGGTAAAAAGTACTTTTCATTTTTGGATGGTTTTAGTGGCTATAATCAAATTCAGGTAGCACCTGAAGATCAAGATAAGACCACATTCACTTGTCCATGGGGAAATTTTGCCTACCGAGTGCTTCCTTTTGGGTTATGTAATGCACCCGCAACATTCCAAAGAGCAGTACTAGGAATTTTTTTGATCTAATCCATGATTGTGTAGAGGTTTATATGGATGATTTTACAGTTTATGGTAATTCATTTGAAGAGGCATTAGAAAATTTGGAAAAAGTTCTTATAGGATGTAAAGAAACAAACCTTTCATTAAGCCATGAAAAATGCTTTATGATGTTTACTGAAGGGATTGTTTTGGGGCATCATATTTCAGGAGATGGGATTAAGGTTGATAAATCAAAAGTTGAAGTCATCTCCAAGTTACCTATTCCAAATTGTCAAAGAGATGTTAGAAGTTTTCTAGGCTTTACTGGTTACTATAGAAGATTTATAGAAAACTTCACTAAAATAGCATCTCCACTCTTCAAATTGCTTACAAAAGACTGTGAATTTAAATGGGATCCTGATTGTCAATCAGCCTTTGAAACTTTGAAAACAAGAATATCTGAAGCACCTATCTTGAGAGTACCAAATTGGAAACTCCCTTTTCATATTTCTACGGATGCTTCAGATACAGCTCTAGGAGATGTGTTGGGTCAAAAAGATTTAGTTCCTTATGCCATTTATTATACCAGTAAAAATTTGACTCCCACATATTTAAACTATACTGTGACTGAAAAAGAGTTTTTAGCTATTGTTCATGCAATCAATAAGTTTAGACATTATATAACAGGCTATGAAACTTTTATTTATACTGACCATTCTGCAATTAGATATTTAATGAACAAACCTGTTACTAATGGCAGAGTGACAAGATGGCTCTTACTTTTACAAGAATTCAATATTACTGTGTTGGATAGACCAGGGAAACAAAATAGAGTAGCTGATTTCTTGTCTAGGATTCAGAATACTAAAGAAGATTCTCCTGTAGAGGATAAGTTTCCTGATGAATACTTGTTTGCAGTAACTATTAAGACTCCTTGGTATGCAGATATTGCTAACTATTTGGTTATAGGAAAACTGCCTTCACATTTATTTCCAAGTGAAAAACGAAAAATTATTCAGGAGAGTTCAAAATATTCATGGATTTCTAACGAATTGTTTAAAACAGGGCCAGATCTTGTGATCAGAAGATGTGTCGGGGAATATGAAATGCCTGATATTCTTAAGGCATGTCATGATGAACCATGCGGCGGACACTTTGCAGACAAAAGGACGGCCTATAAAATCCTTTCTTTGGGATATTATTGGCCTTCCCTCTTCAAAGATGCGAAACAATATGTCAAAAGGTGTGACAGCTGCCAAAGAGTAGGGAAACCTACCCTTTCAAATGAAATGCCATTGCAAACACAGGTACTCATTGAACCCTTTGAAAAATGGGCTTTAGATTTCATTGGACCTATTAATCCACCATCTAAGAAAAATAAGTATATATTGGTTTGTAATGATTATGTTACTAAATGGGTAGAAGCCAAAGCATTAGTATCTGCTACTGAAAATTCAGTTGTTCATTTTCTTTATGAGGATATTTTTACTCGCTTTGGTGTTCCAAGAGAAATTGTGACAGATTAAGGAATCCAATTCACATCCAACCTGGTGGAGAAGCTGATGGAGGAATACAAAATCAAGCATAGAAGATCTACTCCTTACCATCTTCAAGCAAATGGTCAAGTGGAGTCTACCAACAAAGTTCTCGAAAGTATCATCACCAAAATTGTTCATCTACATAGAAGAGATTGGGCAGAAAGGCTTCCTAAAGCCTTGTGGGCCTACAGAACTACATGGAGAAATACAACAGGACATTCTCCCTATGAACTTGTTTATGGGAAGGAAGTCCTACTCCCCATTGAGTTCCAAGTCAAGACCTTCAAGATCGCAGTTCAGTTAGGGATGGACTTATCAGAAGCCCAAAAGCATAGAATGGAGCAGTTGAACGAGCTAGATGAGATCAGACAAGAAGCAATTTTAAGAATTGATCTAGTTCAATATCAAAGAGCTAAATGGCATGACAAGTACATCAAAGAGAAGAAGTTTCGAGAAGGATATTGGGCATTGTTATTTGATTCCAAGTTTAAAGATTTCAAAGGAAAATTTCAGACTCATTAGCTTGGGCCATATGAGATTGACAAGATCTTTAGCAATGGAGCGGTAAGAATCAAGACCATTGATGAGTTTCAAACTCCTCTTATTGTGAATGGCCACAAATTGAAAGTCTATCATAAGCCACTCTCAAAAGAGGAATTTGTCAAAATGTTTCAAGAAAATTCTGCAATCAGGCTGGTACAGAAGAATTCTTCTTCTCCACCAACCTAGCTTTTGTTCTTTTCAGTTTTAAAAAAATAAATAAATAAATAAATAAATTGTATAAGCCTGAAAACCAATCACTGATTGGCAGTCTTATACAGAAAATGTAGGGTGAAAACCAGGAACACCTGACACCCTATATTTTCCAAAAAAAAATCTCTCTTTCATTTCACAAGTTTTGTGACCACCCACTCCATTCCATTCCACTTCATTTCACTCCACTTCATTCCATTTCACTTCATTTTATCTATTTCATTCCATTTCACCAATAAAATTCTCTTTCATGACCATTTCCATTTAGTCAATTACCATCCGTTCATTTCCATTCACCCAAATAATAGCTGTGTCAGTTTCCGCAGCTGACATCTGTTTCCGCAGCTGACACCAGTTTCCACAGCCAGAAGCAGATTCCGCAGCTACCACTCTGTTTTTCAAAAGAATGTACAGCCAGATGTTATTTCCATAATCATGAAATAAAATGCAGGTATGAGAACCAATTATGAAGACATGGAGCATTCAAGATATCAATGAGGAGCAACTAATTGAAGACCAAGGAAAAATGGCAAGAATTCCAAGGTATGAGTAAAAATTTATTTCAAATGGCATTTAAAACACATTTTTATATAGTTATAAACCATAAGCTCCATCCATTATGTGCAATGATTATATTGACAAACTTCGTAATCACTCCATGATCTCTGTACAATCCTCCCACAATCCTCGCATTCATTCTCAAACGGTCCCATAATTAAACCTCCGATCTTCACTCATACTCCGATATTCCACCTGTGACAATGAAACGTAGTTGATTTGACTACGGCTTCTTTCAGCTGCATAAAATCCGTAGCCGTTGTATAAACGTGCTTACATTTATTTTGCAGCCACCAAATTTTAAAACACTGCCGGATGTGTTATACTCCTCCTATTGTTCTATTAATCTCACAGCCGCATTTCCGTCGTGCTCACGTAACCCTTCTCTGTTCCGCTTCTCCCCATTTCGTTCTCTGTTACGCTACAGTCTGTATACCCACTCTCTGATATCTACCTACGGTCATCGTGCCCATTTCCGTTCATTTAGCCATCCTACTTCCATTGAACCCTCCTCACGCAGGCAAGTTTTTAAAGAGCAGAAAGAAGGATGGGTAAATTGTTGAGAGCAGAACCAGAGGGACCTAAATTCATGGAAGGATACCCGCAAGTCAGGGATATATTGAAGAAGGCAAAGTGGCTGTGGTTTATCCAAAAGTTTAGAGGCTACCATAAAGAGGTGAAAAAAGCTTTTGCAAGGTCTTTCAATGGCCTGGAGGTAGAGATTGGAGACCTTAAGTTTACGGTGAATGAGGCATCTACAGCATCTGCCACAGAACTTCTTCAAGAGGGTGAACGTTGGTTTAAGAATAAAAGCATTAGTGATGAAGCCTGGAGAGTGATTCTACATAACCCAGGTATGGACATAACTATTTTTAAAAGAGGAATTTATGTTCATGCTTTGAAAGAGGAATGGGCTACTTTGCTGCTAGTTGTTCAAAAATTTATCACCTGTGAGGGCCGTTTTGGGTCAATGTATATGTACCATACCAGATTGCTGATGAACTTTCTAGATAACCAGACCCTCAATATGCCATATTTTCTATTAAATAGTTTGAAGAAGATGTTTGTGACTGTTCAGAAACATTTAGGGGATGTAGAACCACATCTATATCACCATGGTCTTGTAAAAATTTTGATTGAAAAATAGTTAAAGGAGAAGAAGGACACAAGGGAACAATTTTTTATTAGAAATTTCTTTGAGGAACCTCAAGAAATTCCTGAAGGTAGCACATCA
Organism: Pinus albicaulis; assembly: GCA_034641835.2. Taxonomy (NCBI): domain Eukaryota; kingdom Viridiplantae; phylum Streptophyta; class Pinopsida; order Pinales; family Pinaceae; genus Pinus; species Pinus albicaulis. The sequence goes on along the minus strand of CM076577.1, from coordinate 1,342,561,441 downwards.
AGAAGGAGTAGGAGAAAAAGAACAAATGATAAAACTCAAAGTACTCCTACTACTACAGTTGAAAGAACTAGTAGAGAAGAGAGACTGTCAAAAAGGAAAAAGAAAGAAACCAAGGGTAAAAAGCCAATAACATCAAAAGAGAGAAAAAGTATTGAGGCTATGCATCAAACCCCTTCTTCCGAAGAAGATCATCAAGTGTTATCTGAAAGACTAGTTCACCTTCAAGAACAATCATCTATGGCCAAGAAGAGAGGGAAAGGAAAACAAAAGCAAAAATACAGTGGTCCACAACGTATAAGAAGAAGTTCCAGGCTTAAGGGAAAGTTGAGGAAAATGCAAACGAAAGGACCCCATTTTATTGATTTCGGAGAAGAAACATCTGAACAATCCCCAGCTGGCCATAGTCCATCTCACTCTCTGTCATACAGTGAACCTAGTTCATTTCATTCTCAGTCAGACATTGAACATAGTCCATCCCATTCTCAGCCAGATGTTGATGTAAGCCCTTCTCAGCCAGATTTTGAAGACAACTCTCCTCCACGGCATTTTGGGGACAGCCCAATAAAAACGACACCTGAGATAGACCCAAAGCAAAAAGAAGTATATGATTATATAGAATCTTTAGAAAGAGCAGCTACGGGTCCCAGTACTTCATCCACTCAGCCTCACACAGTACAAGATGATCTAGCCCAATCACTAAAACAAGAAGTCTTTGAGCTAGAGCTTTTAAATAAACACATTAAAAATGAAAATGAGGCATTGAAGGAACAAGGCAAATTGGACAAAATCATTCATGATAATACCATGCTACATCTGGGACTATGGTAGAAGAAGAATAGTGTAGAAATTTGTTGAATAATGATTAATTATCCACCGAGACTATCCTGGTCACATACTATCTGAACTTCATACACAACACATAATCTCTTCCACTCAGATCAACTCAGATCATCACACATGCGGAAATAAAATCAAGTGATAACATATCAAATCATCATACACATTAACACAGTATGTATGGGGAAAGCTTATAGCTGAAAACCCCGCAGCTATTGTGTATATTATAATGGAGAAATCAAGTAACAAACTTAGTACAATACTCCTCACAAGTACTCAGTACTTTCTCATACAGTTACTCACAATCTAGCTCAGTTTTGAACAGGTTACTGGTTCAAAACTCACTGCCAATTGCCTTGCCTCTATTGCATGTTTCAATGCTATGGGATGGCCTCTTTATATAGATAAACCACCAGCATGAACTGCGCAATCCTCATGGGCTTACTCCACCTATCTGTGTGTTGCAAATAGCAACAGTATAGTCACAACTGATAGCTAACTCCACCCTTTCATCTACCTCTTTCACTGGTCTCCACTGAACTGATCATGCACTGTAGTGAACTGATGTGTTCATGAGTTGAATAATGAGTTACTAATTAATGAATTAAATAATATTTAATTCACTCCACTCATAACTAATTGATTAGCTAGTTAAACTAATCTCAACTAGTTCAACTAAAATAAACGGAACACAACTCCACTAGCTGTCTCATTAACTCCACCAAACTTCTGCCACTGAAGTCCTAACTGAAGTCAACCATGCATGATGCCATCAAACCCTTGGGAATCACGTGATTCCTCTGTCAGATGCATGAGCCACTTCTGTAGCTCGAACTGAAGTGCTCCAAGAGAGTAAACTGTTGTTTAGAGTCCAAATATTATTAAGTGTAAATAATATTTGACTTCCCTATTTTTAGGAGAGGCAGTCTAAAAATAGCCTTCGACCTCCTCGACCTAAAAAATAGAGTCTCATCTATTTTTACCAACATGACCAATGCTCCAAGAATCTCAAACTGGAATCCCCGAACCATGCTCCACATGTCTAAAAATAGACATAGTCTAAAAATAGACTTTGCACCAGAATTCGCCTGCGGGCCCACTTAGTGAAGGCGACTTCATTTCACTAAGCTCCATCATCTTGCTGCATTCTCAACACTCCCTCTCAGCAAGATATGGATTATCTTCAATCCCTATCCTGCTTCTGTGGAATTCGAACTTGCTCCTAGAGAGCGCCTTCGTCAGGATGTCGGCATCCTGATCCTCCGTGGGAACATATGAAAGCATCATGATTCTCCACTGAACACAATCTCTGATATGATGGTACCTGATGTTGATGTGTTTGGACCTATCATGAAATACTGGATTATTCGAGAGCTTGATGCAGCTCTGGTTATCACAGTAGATCACTGTAGGCTCCAAATGCAACCTGAACAAACCTGCGAGGATCTTCCTCATCCAAATATCCTCGCATGCAGCCAAACTAGCTGCCATGTACTCAGCCTCTGCTGAACTGAGTGCCACGGATATCTGCTTCCTGCTGTACCAGGAAACTACTGTCAACCCAATGCTAAAACTCCTCCAGAAGTGCTCTTCCGGTCCATTGGACTCCCTGCCCAATCTGCATCAGTGACGCCAGAAAGCTTTTCTCCATCCTCCTGTCTGTACCATAGACCATATCCTGATGTGCCTCTGATATAGCGAAATACATGCTTTCCCGCCTTCCAAAAGAGCTTGGTAGGCTTAACCATAGCTTGCGAAAGCTGGTTAACTACATAGCATATATCGGGTCATGTATTGACCAGATACATAAGCGACCCCACCAACTGTCGATAGACAGTGGCATCCACTACCTCCGTTGAAGTAGCATCCTCCTTCCTCCAACCACCAGGAAGAGGAGTGTCAACAGGCTTGCAGCCTTGCATGTTGAACCTCTCCAGAATCTCCCGGGCATACTTGCCCTGAGAAACAAACAGTCCTCCGCTGCGCTGCCAAATCTCCAATCCCAGGAAATAATGAAGGATGCCCAGGTCCTTCATCTCAAATTCTCGTGCAAGATCCTCCTTGCATGAAAGTATCAACTGCTCGTCGCCAGTCAAAATCAGATCATCTACATACAGTACGATGATCAACAGCTTCCCCTCCACCACAATCTGGTACAGGTTTGGATCCGCCTCACTCTTGGAGAATCCAAGCCGGGTGAAGTAGCTGTCTATCCGAGTGTACCAAGCACGAGGTGCTTGCTTCAGCCCGTACAGTGCTCTCTTGAGTCGGCACACATGCGACTCACTGCTGAAGATCTCAAAACCTTCAGGCTGCTCTATGTACACCTCCTCCTCAATAACTCCTTTGAGGAACGCAGTCTTCACATCCATCTGATGAATGTGCCACCCCATCTGCGCTGAGAGAGCAAGGATCGTCCGTATGGAAGAGTACCTTGCGACAGGTGCAAAGGTCTCCTCATAGTCAATCCCCTCGATCTGTGAAAAGCCACGGGCGACAAATCTCACCTTGTACTTCTCCACACTCCCGTCAGCTGCCTGCTTCACCTTGTAGATCCATCGTGAACCCACCACTGATTTCCCCACCGGTCTTGGGACAATCTCCCATGCACTGTTCGTGACGATCGAATCATATTCTTTGATCATGGCATCAACCCATGCGGGTTCCTCCATAGCTTCCTCAAAAGAGGATGGCTCCGTCACAACACATTGACTCACAAGAGCCATGTATCCAGTGTACCGATCCGGTGACTGTCTCTGTCTGCGCTGTGCTGTAGGTGGTCCTACAACCTTCTTTGCATCCCGAGCCAGTCGCTCAGCTTCTGTAGTGCGCATGCGCCCTCTGATGGTTGGCGCTGCCTGGGTGGTTTCTTCCACCTCCTGAACCTCCTCTTGTGGCTGATCCACATCCGGAAGCTCCTCCTTAGGAACTAACAGCTCCTCATCTGCATGCAAGTGTAGCTCCCTCTCAAGCGAACACTGCATGGCTTTCTCCTCATGAAATTTTATATCCCGTCGCACAATAGTCTTGCGACTGTCTGAAAAATATACCCAGGAGTTGTGAGGTGTATCAGTGTACCCCACAAATATTCCAACCTCAGCAGTTGGATCCAACTTCCTTCTCGCATCCTTCGTCACATGCATGTAGACAGGAGAACCAAAAATCCGCAAATGGGAAATATCAGGCCTCTTGCCAGAATAAGCCTCCTCCGGTGTACTCATGCCAAGAGCCTTGTGAGGACAACGGTTCTGCACATACACTGTTGTATTGCATGCCTCATCCCACAAGTGAAGGGGTAGGCCCTGATCATGCAACATCGCCCGTGCAGCACCCACGATCGTTCTGTTCTTCCGCTCAGCCACCCCGTTCTGCTGTGGGTTATGGGGTGCGATGAGTTCTCTCCGAATCCCTTCTGCGCTGCAGAAATCCTTGAATTCAGCCGAGATGAATTCACCACCGTTATCACTCCTTAGAGCAATCACCTTCTTCCCCGACTCCTTCTCGACCAGTGCTTTAAACTCACAGAACTTCGCGAATGTATCGCTCTTCTACTGCATGAAGAAGATCCAGCACTTTCGAGAGAAATCATCAACAAAGATCACATAATACCTGTGCTTTGCTGTCGAAGCAACTGAGAAAGGACCACACACGTCTGTGTGAACTCTCTCAAGGATCGTCGTGGCGTGACTATCCTTCTTGTGAAAGGTGGCTTTCACATACTTCCCTAAAGTACACCCCTTGCACTGATCTGACTGCGCAAGGGTGCCCTTAGGAAGTCCAGTAGATATCTGCTGCAGAATCTTCAAAGCTCCATGGTGAAGGTGGCCCAATCTCCTGTGCCACAGTTCGCCCTCATCATCCCGGCTCACCACTTCTCCCACTTTGCATGCCATCGCTGCGCAGTCATCTACCTGCAACTGATAAAGGTTCTTAGTTCGAACCCCTATCTTCTGGGTCTCTCCAGTAGTCTTACTGCGTAGGAAGGCTTTTTCTTCGCTGAAGACCACATCATACCCCTTATCCTCCAACATCGCTACTGAAATCAGGTTCTTCTTCAATCCAGGTACATGCATGACATCCTTCAGTACAAAGGGTTTACCAGACTCCCTCTGAAAGGATATGGTGCCGATACCAGTCGCACTGTATCTACCATCATCGCCCATCTCGATGTGCACACCCAAATCTTTGTCCTCCAGATCTAAGAACAACTCCCGATCTCCCGTCATATGAAATGACGCACCGCTGTCCAAGAACCATACCAATCCCAGCACACTTGAAACCAAGCATGCAATCAGTGAAAAGTCAAGCTCGAACTGTGAAGCCAAAGCTTCTCCATCTGCAGATCTTCCCGCTTGCTTGTTCTTCTTCTTCTTTGGAAAATTGGTAGCATAATGTCTGTGATCATGGCAGTGAAAACACTTCACTTTCGCCATATCCTGCTTCTTGCCCTTAGCACCAGAATGAGAGGTTTTCTTACCCTTCCCTTTCTTTGCTTTGGCCACCAAAGCGCAGTTTTCTTCATCAGCTCCCTTTGATGAAGATCCATCTCGAGTAGTCCTCCTTATCTCCTCCTCCATGAGATCCACCCAAAGGCGCTCCCATCTCGGCAACTTCTTCCGACCATTGACACTATCTTGATATGAGTGCCAAGCCTTCGGAAGACCAAGGAGAGCCAGGTCGACCATGTCCTCGTCTTCGACAGTCACCCCCACACTTCCCAGCTCATCTCTGCATTGAGTGAACTTCGTGAGGTATTTGGCGATATTGTCGCCCTTATCCATCTTGATGTTCCTGAGCGCCAGCTTCCTTTGGTCACTCTTACTCTGGAATAGATCCGTCAAAGCTTTCCACATTAAATATGGAGTAGCCTTTCCATGCAGGCTAGATACAATATGATCCTTGACGCCCTCCAACAGGATCCTTCGACACTTTGCCATCTTCTTTTTCCATGCATCGACTTCAGCAGGATCAGTGGGCTTTTGGACATCCGTATCTACGAACTCCTTCAGACCATTATCTTCTAATACTGCTTCCATGCGATCCTTCCATGCAACATAATTCAAACTGCCTTCAAGAGTATATTCGAGTCACAAACCGTTGAAAGACATTTTCAACACTGGCACCAAGAAAACAAAACTGCTGCAAAATTTCGAATTCCACCTCAAAGCTCAGCCACTCTATATCTGTGAGAAAAAATTATTTCTAGCACAGAGATCGACTGCAAGGGGCGTTTACTAGACCTTTCACTTTCTGAAGAAAGATGAATCTAGAGGCTACCTGGCCCGCATGCAGACTCAGTCTACCGAAATAAGTTTGTAATCACTATGATGATCAATCTCTGCTTCAATAGCTCCGATACCATGTAGAAATTTTCTGAATAATGATTAATTATCCACCGAGACTATCTTGGTCACATACTATTTGAACTTCATACACAACACATAATCTCTTCCACTCAGATCAACTCAGATCATCACACATGCGGAAATAAAATCAAGCGATAACACATCAAATCATCATACAAATTAACACAGTATGTATGGGGAAAGCTTATAGCTGAAAACCCCACAGCTATTGTGTATATTATAATGGAGAAGTCAAGTAACAAACTTAGTACAATACTCCTCACAAGTACTCAATACTTTCTCATACAGTTACTCACAATCTAGCTCAGTTTTGAACAGGTTAATGGTTCAAAACTCACCACTAATTTCCTTGCCTCTATTGCGTGTTTCAATGCTATGGGATGGCCTCTTTATATAGATAAACCACCAGCCTGAACTGCACAATCCTCATAGGCTTACTCCACCTATCTGTGTGTTGCAAATAGCAACAGTATAGTCACAACTGATAGCTAACTCCACCCTTTCATCTACCTCTTTCACTGGTCTCCACTGAACTGATCATGCACTGTAGTGAACCGATGTGTTCTTGAGTTGAATAATGAGTTACTAATTAATGAATTAAATAATATTTAATTCACTCCACTCATAACTAATTGATTAGCTAGTTAAACTAATCTCAACCAGCTCAACTAAAATAAACAGAACACAACTCCACTAGCTGTCTCATTAACTCCACCAAACTTCTGCCACTGAAGTCCTAACTGAAGTCAACCATGCATGTGCCATCAAACCCTTGGGAATCACGTGATTCCTCTGTCAGATGCATGAGCCACTTCTGTAGCTCGAACTGAAGTGCTCCAAGAGAGTAAACTGCTGTTTATAGTCTAAATATTATTAAGGGTAAATAATACTTGACTTCCCTGTTTTAAGGAGAGGCAGTCTAAAAATAGACTTCGACCTCTTTGACCTCAAAATTAGAGTCTCATCTATTTTTACCAACATGACCAATGCTCCAAGAATCTCAAACTGGAATCCCCGAACCATGCTCCATATGTCTAAAAATAGACATAGTCTAAAAATAGACTTTGCGCCAGAATTCGCCTGTGGGCCCACTTAGTGAAGGCGACTTCATTTCACTAAGCTCCATCATCTTGCTGCATTCTCAACAAACAGGAAATTGAAGAGGAAATGCCAGAAGTTAAGCAGAGCACTGATTAATATCAAATTCAGATGCTTGATGAAAAAGCCCAGGATGTTAGCAGCACCAAGGAAGAGGAGGAGAGGACTGGATGTACTGGCTGAAGTGTCAAGGCATATGAATTGAAGAAAGATTATCAAAATTTTGGTTGCATGAGGACATGCAACACCTTCACAGTGGGGGTATGTTGAGTCTCAACTCTGCATCTTTCCTATACACCTTTCTAGACCTTTTTCATTAACCTGAACCTTCTAAGTTGTCAATATCATTGTATATCAATTGTAAAAGAGCATCTAAAATGGTTTTTAACTATGTTTTGTGTCTGCTGTTTGATTTAGATTTTTTCTCATTTAGCTGCGGAATCTTGCCACTTTCCGCAGCTGCTGCAACTTTCCACAGCCATTTTGTGAAAGTCTATGTTACAAGTGTCTACAGGCAATTCAAGCAACATGGGCAAGTCAGAAATGATGTGGACATGGATCGTGTCCTATTGGCTCGGGCAAATTCACCTAAGGAGGCTGCGGTCAAAGGTGGCCAAGTGGAATTCAACCGTAGAGTCCCACGGTGACAGGACTATGTTTCTCATCACGTGAAGATTTGTATGACCGTTTCTAATTTACGGGAGACACATCAACACCTGTACATGGCTCCATAAGCCGAATCCAACATCCACTCTTCATAGATTTACTCCTCACCGCGGCCATGATGCTGGATCTCTGGACATGATGGTTCACGTGTCTCTATTAGCATAAACTTTAGGGAATTAGTTATATCACCTTTGTTATAAATAACGCGTTTGCATATGCATAATAGTTAGATATTCTGTAGCCTCCATATAGCTCTGTAATGTAATTGCGTTGCCACTGTGCTGTAATATCATTTCTCTGTTATGACTGCATTTTAATATATAAGAAGACTCTGTTTCCAAGCGTAATTCCTATTTGAAGGCTGTTGCCTGAGGCTGGTGCAGAGGGCCCCTGCACACGCTGAGGTTTTGTGCATTATTGTATAGTTTCTTGTTTTATTTCTTTAAGTTCATTGTGCCATAAGTCATTCACGTGTTTATACATTGCATCTTTCATGATATTTATGCTTCATCTCTGTTCATAATCTTTCATGCTTTACATTTTACTTCTGTCCATAATCTTTCATGTTTTATGTTGTTGTTAACTGATTAGTGTTCTTGTTTCAGATTACAAATAGGCAGCCCAGGCATTTGCATTTCTTTTGACTAATGACATGGAATCAATATTGTTCTGCTGCTAATTTATTTTTCTTAGTTTTTGTTTAATTTCAGTACTGCTTTGTTTATTTCAGTCTTGCACATTTGCTTCAGTAGTTAGATTTAGATATATTAAATTGCTCATGTCATTTTCAGTTACCTCCGAAAGCCACAGCTGGACTGATGGTGAGGGATTGAAGTATGAGTGTGTAGTTTGATATTAGTTTCTTTTTCTACAAATTAGATATTAGATTGCTCAAGTTGTTTATGGTTACCTCCGAAAGCCATAGCCGGACTAATGGTGAGGGATCAGGATATAAGTTTATGTAATTTGATTTAGATTTACTTTGTTGCAATTCTTGGATTTCTTTAAGCATAGTTTCTTTTGTGTTTAGACAGCAGCAAGGATAGTTTGGTTTTCATGCTCAATAGTTCAATGTTTGATTTATTAGGCTAGCAGCACACTTTCATTTCCTTTCAAGTTTTGTCATTGTATGTTTCAAATTCCTTTTGAAGTTTGAAGTTGGTAAATCATTATAAAGGATATCATTGCCTTGAAAAATCATAACCATACTTGTTTTTATTTTAGAATTTCCATCTCACATTAGAAAACCAAAAACGACAAAAAGGTAAGAAATAGGTTATCTTGCACATATAGTGTGCCACACTTCATCAACTTACGAATCCTGGATTGATAAATTAATGTAGCAATTTAGGACACACTAAATTGACCAAACAATTATATTGTTTAGTTTTGGCCAAAAGGGTACTATAAGCGTAAGGTATGCCAAATTACCATAATAAGTGTCATTTTTCCTTAGAATTGAAGTATTCTTTGATCTAGTTGTATATTTACTGAATTACCACTCCAACTAATCTAGCACTTATGTGAAGATTTTCTTTCATTCAAAGCAGCTCCGCAAAATATTGAAGATAGCTAGTGTAGACACATTTCTTGCAGCATGTCCAAATTTCTTGCAGCACATCTAGATTTCCTGCAGAACCCTCAATTTCCTGCAGCTGCTGATTTCATGTAGAGACATAAGTGGTTGACTATGTTCTACTTATTTCCATATTCAAAAAGGACATGGGTATCGTGTGGAATTTGTTGCACTTGAAGGCTATCCTATTGGCTGCTTAGAACCTCTTTTTGGAACAACCCAAACCTACAAATTTATTCGCGTGACCACATGAGGAGGCAACTTCAGCTATGTAAAGGGCTGTTAGTTTGGGATTTCGACTGATAAGTAATATATCAGACTGCACTTGGCTGTATATTTTCATATCAATATAATATCTTATGTTCTATCTACTTTTCTAAGCAACCTCTTCAAGTTTTAAAGGGGTTGTGAGTGAGGGAGGGTCTCCTTCGCTCACAACTCCTAGAGTGCAGTGTGTGTGTGTGTGTGTGTTACTTTTTTTTATGCAACAATAATTCTTTTACACAACTAATGCATTATTTCTAAAGCTTTAGCAGCAGATTGTTAATTTATTAAATGATTAAGTTTCTTATGTTAATGTGTTAATTTCATTTGATCAAAGCTTGGATTTACGATTGTCTAAGTTGGTTTCCTGATTGTTATAATTTGATCTTTTATCTTTTCATGGTCAATATCAACAATACCGAGAGTTGTAGAGGGATGTTATAGTCCACTCCATAGCCTTTTCTCCTAAGTATTGATGTAAGAAAGAGGCATTAGTGTGGTTTTGTATGAGTAATTAATTTACGAACACTTGCAGTAATAAGCCTGCATATATTTTTTATAGTATCTCACAAGCTTACCTACCCTGGGTTGAAAAGTTATGATTGGAAAATTATAACTGTATATTTTGACACAACATGCCTTCTATGGCTTCCATCCCCTTCCTTATCTGCTTGGTGAGCTTCCTCACCCTAGGTCCCACTCATTAAAGATGCTACTCTCATGCATACACTCCTCCATCATAATTTTTTTGTCCTCCATTTACTCTCCACTACCTCCATGACATCGTTGTTGATTTGGTCAACCTTGACCCTGTCGACATGAATTAGCCCTATTCACACCTAAAAGTGATTTATTAAGTTGATACAATGATCCACATTCACATTAAAATTGGTTTTATTCCTACTAAACAGATTTATGGGTTTCCCTACCCACTTATTCATCTATCTTATTAACAAAAGCAAAAATTAATATTCCAACTATCTGAAAGCTAATTAGGAATATCACAGTCCTCCTCTCCCAAACGTTGCTTGTCCTCACGCAATTGCAAGGATTTATACTACAAAAAATCCTCTCCTTCCCCTATAGCATCCTCATTTGATAAACTCCTCCACTGAACTAGATGCTCTCCAATCAATCTATCCCTTAGCTGCCTCTCCCAAGTGTCCAAGTTAGCCCTTGGTTATTGATCAAGAGATCTGTCCAAGTTATGAAAATTGCTCAAAAATGAAAGATTTCAAAAGTGGTTGCAATCTAAACTACTTGAAAGCTCTCGTCACTGCGATTCTGGCACGAAGAACAGTTCTTAAAACCGAGATCGTATGCAAAAGTTATTGAGGTTTGAAATCATCCAGTAAACTCCAAAATTTAGCTGACCAAGTTTGACTTTTAATTTGGATAAATTTAAAAAATAACATTCCAAGGAATATTCCATGAATATTCCTTGAAATATTCCCCAAAATATTCTTTGGAATATTCCATATGGGTGAATTATTGGCTGAAAAATGGCAGAATCTGATTTGATGTTTGGTTGACTTCATTTGGTTGTGGCCAATCAGAGGGTACCACGTTGCATGCCCGGAGGCCACCACGTGGCCCCAGGCTGGTGGAATTTTGGTGTTGTAAATTTTTTGTTATTCGGCAAGATTCGAACCATGGTCTCATCTCTACCAACCAAAAGACCCAACCGGGCGAGCTACATGTTACAACGTAACATATATTAGTTTCACGTTATATTTGTTGTTCAAAGTTGCACATAGCAGAAAAAAATTTAAGGGATACCCCCGACACCCAACCCCTCCATATGTCTCTGGCGCCAAAACCTATGGCCTTGAAGGCCTTAACCGGTAGAAATGGTAATGGTTACCACTAAATGTTAAACCGTAATGTGACCACACTCAAGTGTTTAATTCAATGGTTGGACTGCAGTTTTATGTGGCCGCTTATGCAGAGAGGTCACATGACCCCGCCCAACATTTAATTTAAGCACCAATAGTGACCAATAATTAGGGGCATGGTTCTGCCAAATTCCAATTAATGCCATATTTTTTGAACTTAACTGGAGTTCCTCCAGTTTTGGAGGAGTTTTTTGGGGGACATTAGGTAGTTTTCTTGTTTCTGCCATAACTCCCTCATTATGGAACCAAATTGAGTGAAATTTTAGTCAATTTTGGGTCTCTTCGACCTTATAAGAATTTTGGAACATGTTTCAAGTCAAACAGAGGCCATCTTCAGTAGTTTTGTTTTCGAGGAAGATGAAGGGGCCATGAGGGCCACCATGAGACAAAATCAGTTTAAGGCCTAGCGAGGGGAGCTAGAGTCCTTCTCCAGAGTTCCAATGGTCTAAATTGGATAATTCAGATATTCTGAATCTGATGAGATGGTTTTAAGAGCCTGTATAGAACGTTTGATGGCTGAAAATATTCATTAAATTTCCAGGGGCCATTAGTGCCATCTTTTGCTAGCAGCAGTGCAGGGCTTAGCCAGAGCTGCTTGAGACCATATGCAGTGAACCAGTGGTCATTCTTGACTGAAAAAATCATTCTAAATCTATTGATAGAGGTTTCAGAAAGTTTTGAAGACTTCTAGAGGTCGAAAACTCAACAGAGAATTTTTCATTAACCCTAGTGCCATGGGGTGCCGACAGGTGATTGAGGCGAAACCAGAGCAGCCCGAGGCTATTTTTTATGAATGAAAAGTCTATATTGAAAATTTCAAACATTTTGGAACCAATGGAAGTGGTTTCAGAACATTTTGAGAACTTCTAAAGCTCTAGAAGCTGATGTGGAGTTTTGGGCAGCCTTAGGCAAACCGTGGAGGATAGCCTATTTTGGGAATGCAATGCTCAATTTGAGAAATTTATAAGTTGATATTTGATGTCTGATGTGTATTGGATACAGCAGGAGTGGTTTTAGTGACAGAAATAGAATTTTGAGGTTTTTTGCGCCATTTAGAAGCTCATAGTAGCTTAGTGCACCGACAGAAGGAATCATGTCAACAAGAGCCTAAAGCTGCTTGTAGAGTTTGGAAAGCCATTAGAGGGATATTGATGGTATTTTCAGTCATTTGGATCATTGTTGTATTCATTTTAATTAAGTATTTACTTGTAAAAAAACTTGCCATAATCCCAAAGAGCTTAGTCAAGATGACAAAGCTCAAAGGAGATGTAGCCCACGAGATTTTAGGTGAACTCCTAGATTAAGTTTGTTGTTGTGTTTGAATAATTATTTTCTGCATTATTTTTTTGTCATACATGTTAAATTTTAGCAAGAAAAAATGAACTTAAGACACATAAACAGTAAAAATTCATACACCACTTTCAAGTAAAAAATTTTGCAAAATTGTCAAGTACAAGCTAGATCATTTAATTTAAACTGAGTGGTAGGTTCTTGAAATACATTAAATTTATCCAGACCATTTTCAGATCAAGTTAGTATCGGAGAATAGTTTCTTGCTTGACAGAGCACTTGCTTGCTTGATTGTATAGCTTGAAAGGTGTTTAAACAGTGTAAAAGATTTGACTGTTTTACTATTTGCAAATTGATTGTTTTTTGAGTTTTCTTGAGTTTTGGGGATAGATACTGATTAGCTAAGTCTTGGAGAGAAAAAAAAGGAAGAAAGGATTGAAGGCATCTTCCTTACCCCAAAGGACCTCAAAGTCACCCTTGGAACACAAATCCTCTTGACGATTGTTTGTTAAGAAGCTTTTGGAGTTTGTTTGTTGTTTAGCTTCTTGAATAAGAGTTGGTCTTTACATCCATTTGGTTTTAAAAAGCTTGTCATTTGTTTTGAAAGCTTTGAGAACTTTTTTTAAGTTAATTTTTTCATTGACATCATAATGACAACTTCTACAAGTGAAGTTTCCTCCTTCACAAGATTCTTCGATGATGATATGAAGCGTGACTTTATTATATTGAAGGACATGGTGCAGATTTTGTTTGAGGATAAAAGAGAAAGCACTGGACTTTGTGAAAATTTGTTTGCCATGAAGGAAGAGAAGGAATAAATTCTTCAAATATTGCATGATATGGAGAGGCAGCTCCATCAAGCCCAAGAGGCTTTGACCAAGAAAATGTGTGAGGAAAAGGTAATCCATTCTAACTTGTCTTCAGTTTCCTCTTTAGAAAGATGTGTTGGTTATTTAGAAAAACATATGAGAGGTATAGGATCCAAATTAATGATTAAAATGGTCTATGAAGGCAAGGGGTTAGGCAAGCATGCACAAGGAATGGTTGAACATGTTCTTGTTGAGGAACGACCCAGGAATATTGGTCTTGGTTATGTGCAGTTTAATGGAGAAGATTCCAAAACCATTAAAGCATGTGAGGCTACTCTAAAGAGAACCTTTATTCCAAGTTATAAGATGCAAATATGTCAAATTTGTTTCAAAGATTATTACCATTGCTTTAAGCCTTTGTTGCAGCAAGAAGATGGTAGACATGCAACTTATGGCGAGCATGCAAGTTCAGATAGTTTTCAAGACAAGAATGATGATGTTAGTCTGGAAATGAAAGTTGTAGCCTCTACTAATTCATATTTTCATGAAGACAAAAATGATGAACGTTCAAAGCAGCACAAGAGGTATAAATCTTCTCATGATCAATTTGATTGTGTTTCTGTAAGGCATGATAATTTTACATGCTTAAATGGAAGACATATTTGTTGTATATATTGTGGTCGATTTAACCATGATGTTTCAAGATGCTAGATTACAAAGAAAGCATACAGGAAGTAGATAAGGCAAAGACAACTTTCAAAGAAGGTGCATGAGTTTTGCACATTTTTCCAAAAGAGGGGACATGTTGTCTCCCATTGTTGGACTTTGCATCCAACTAGTCATCCAAAGCACATGCAGCAAGAGGACAAAAAGATTACCACAAGTGGAACTATGGATTCCAATATTGATGTGAAAATGGAAGTTTCACATGAGGAAGAGTTGCAGCAACAAAAGTCGCCATGGAAGTGGCTTGGTAAGAAGTGGATGGAATTCTTGGTACAATAAGATGTACTCATTTTGTACATATGAAAATTTTGGTTGTATACATGTATTTTATGCTGTAATCTCTCGTTTTTTGAGCCATCTTGGATCATTGATCAAGGCACTGATGTACAGTTTTCTTCTGCAAATTTCTCGCCAGAAATTTTATGTTGTGAAACAAGCTCCAAAAAGAGAAGAAAAGAGATATCAATGCCTTATAAATAAGCCACTTCGAGGGGGAAACCTGCAATACATTACATGAATGAATAATTCTTGGATGATTCAAATTACAAAACCTCCTTTCTATATATAGGAGTCCATGGGGCCACAATGTAATCCTAGCTGACCTAACAATAATAATTTAAGGGCACAATAATAACAATATGGGGGTTACAAGGGTACAATAATAACAATAAGGGGGTTACACTAACAACAATAAGGGACTATACTAGTAATATAGGAACCTAACATGCCCCTCTCCTTCAAAAAAGTGTTGTCCTCAACACTTGAGTAGCTCTGGGTGCTTCTGTATAAAATTCTCATCCTCCCATGTAGAATCTTCAGTGGGTAAGTTCTTCCACTTGATGAGATACTCTGAAATTGATCGATTCCGTAGTTGTCGAGTTCTTGTTTCCGTGACCGCCTCAGGTTCCAATATGATTTTTCCTTCCTCATCAAGTTCTGGCAATATTGTTTGAACTGGAAGATTTTCACCTATAACCTTCTTTAAGCATGAAACATGGAAAACTGGATGCACTCGTGAAGAAGCAGAAAGCTCCAATTTGTATGCCATAGTACCAATCTTTTGCAACACCTTGTAAGGACCATAGTACTTTGGCGATAATTTATTATCCTTCTTAGCTTGCTTGAGGGACATTTGTTCGTATGGTTGTAGCCATAAAAATACCCAGTCTCCTACATCAAAACTTCTCTCACTGCGATGTTGATCTGTCTGTTGGTTCATTCGATTTTGTGCCAAATTCAGGTTGTCCTTTAAGAGTTGGAGAACTTCTTGTTGATGCTCGATGCGATCTTCCACTGCTTTAACCTTCTAATTTTCTCTTAAAGATGATGTGATGGATGGTTGATGATATCCATAAAGTGCCATAAATGAGGTCATTTTTGCTGCAGTATGGAAGGAAGTGTTATACCACCATTCAGCTAGAGGTAACCACTTGACCCATTGTGTTTGTTTATCAAATACAAAACAACAAAGATATCCTTCCAAAAATTTATTTACTATCTCAGTTTGACCATCAGATCGAGGATGATAAGATGAGCTATGAGCTAATTGAGTACCCAAATAAGAAAATAACTTCGTCCAAAAATTTCCAGTAAAAATGGCATCTCTGTCATGCACAATAACCCTTGGGTTTCCATGAAGCTTTTGAATTGTGTCCATAAATGTAGTAGCAAATGTACTTGCTTTAAATGGATGAGATAATGCACAAAAGTGTGCATACTTGGTAAGTCTATCAACTACCACCATGATGACACTCTTTCCTTTGGACTTTGGTAAACCTGTGATAAAATCCATTGAAATCTCCTCCTAATGTTGACTTGGAATGGATAAAGGTTGTAGAAGACCCAGGGTCTTAATTGTCTCAACTTTATTTTGCTGGCAAACCAAACATTCCGCCACAAACTTTTAAATATCAGATTTAAGGCCATCCCAAAAAAAATTCTTTCTTCACCCTGTGGTAAGTTTTTAAAAATCCTGAGTGTCCTCCTAAAGGAGAAGTGTGCAATTCTAAAAGAATCTTTTGTTTTAGTTGGGAATTCTTACAAATATATAAGCGATCTTTGTACCATAAGGAACCATTTTTCCAACTAAATGTATCAAATGTACTAGGATCTTGCTGCAACTTTTGAATGAGTATCCACACTTCTTTGTCCTTCTTCCATTCATCTCTTGCTTCATTTATCCAATCTAGTTGGATAATAGAAATGGCACAAAGCAATGCTTCCACCTCTTCATTCTTTCTTGAGAGTGCATCTGCAATAAAACTTTTCTTTCCTTTTTTGTATATTATTTCAAAGTCATAACCCAACATCTTTGTGACCCATTTTTTTTGCTCTTCTGAAGATATTATTTGTTCCAAAAAGTTTCTAAGACTATCATGATCAATTTTTACCTTGAAGTGTCTTCCCATTAGGTAAGTTCTCCATTTCTTTAGTGCATGCAACATTGCTAACATTTCCTTCTCATAAATAGGTTTCTTCAAATACTTTCCTTCGATTGGACGACTTTCAAAAGCAATGGGTCTTAATTATTTCATTAAAACAACACCAATTCCATTTCCTGAGGCATCACATTCCACAATAAAGGTTTTTGTGAAGTCTGGCGTAGCTAAGACTGGTGCTAGGCACGTTGCCTCTTTAATATGTTCAAAGGCCTTAGTTGCTTCAGGAGTCCATGAAAATGCATCTTTCTTCAATAATGTTGTTAGAGGTGCTGCTATTCTCCCATAATTCTTAACAAAATTTCGATAATACCCTGTTAACCCGAGAAATCCTTGTAATTAATTTATGGCTGTGGGGACTTTCTATTCTTTAATGGCTTTAATTTTGTTAGGGTCTACATTAACACCCTTGTGAGATACAATATGACCCAGATATTCCAGCTCTTGTACTCCAAAGAAACATTGGGATGTTTTTATATATTATTGTTTCTCCTGCAATAGTTTGAGCACCCTGTCAACATGTTGAACATGATCCTTCCAAGACTTACTGTAGATTAGTATATCATCAAAAAATACTAGCATAAATTTTCTAAGGAAGGGTTTGAAAATGGAATTCATCAACCCTTGAAATGTAGAAGATGCATTGGTAAGGCAAAAAGGCATGACCAAAAATTCATAATGACCCTCATGAGTTCGAAATGTTGTTTTCGGAATATCTTCAGTCTTCATTCTAATTTGATGATATCCTGAACGAAGATCCAATTTGGTAAAATAAATTACTCCATGTAATTCATATAATAATTCATCAATCACGGGAATAGAAAATTTATCTTTAATTATGAGCTTATTGAGCTCCCTATAATCCAGACACATGCACCATGATCCATCCTTCTTGTGTACCAATACTACAAGAGCAGAGAAAGAACTTTGACTAGGTTGAATTATACCTGCCTCTAACATTTCTACAATCATACGTTCAATTTTGCTCTTTTGGACATAAGGATATCTATAAGGCCTGATGTTTGGAGGAACACTTCCTGGAATCAAATGAATAGCATGTTCATGATCATGAATAGGTGGGATTCCTTTCAGAGTTTCAAAAACCTTGGAATGATTGTCCAAGACTTTTTGGAGATCTACAGAAATAGATGATTTTGATGTTGGAACTTCTAGTGAGCATAATTGTTGAATTATGCCTCGTTGTTCTTTCTTTAGAAGCTTTGTCATGACATTAGAGGTTATTATCTTTCCCAGCTTCCCTGCAATACCCCGTAATTCGACTTCCTTTCCTTCTGAAAATAATTTCAAGAAAATTTCTTGAAAAATAAAAGCTACCGTCCCCAAAGATTGTAACCATTGTACTCCTAGTACAAAATTAGCACCTCCCATAGGAATGGAAAGCATTGGACTATTCAATACATATTCCCCCATGGTTAGCTTGATATTATGGCATTTTCCAGAGAAATTTATAGTTCCTCCATTTGCAACGATCACTTGACATTCTGGTGCTGGGTATAGGAAACAATTCAATTCTTTGGCTACCTTACAATGAATAAAATTATGGGTACTACCTGAATCAATCAAAACTATTACCTTTTTCTTCCTTATATGTCCTTCTATCTTGAGATTTTGAGGAGTGGTAATTCCTGCTAATGCATTACACGATATGGTTGGACTCATTTCTTCCTCTTCTTGGGTTGGTTCTTGGTGTATATCCTCTTCTTGTTGATTTTATTCTTCCTCTTCACAATCTATGTAAAAGAATTTCTTCTCAGCACACTTATGACCTTTATTGTATTTTCTATCACAATTGTAGCAAAGCCCTTTTGCTCTTTCTTCTTCCAATTGTTGTGGTGTCAACCTTGTAGGTTGTTGAAACCTAGGAGTAGCAACACTTCCCTCTTTATAGAAGTGAGTGGTAGGCTTCCTTGTCGCCATAATTTTACATTCAATTTTTCATGCCAACCTGAATGCCTTCTCCAATGAATCAGGTTCCAAAATGAAAACTTCATGTTGGATGTTATCCTTTAAAGTACCTACGAAGAGATCAATCCTATGTTCCTCTGGGATATCAGTTACCTTTATATTCAATTTTTGGAAGTCCTCAATGTGCTCCCCCATTAAAACCTTTTGTTTTAGCTTTATCAATTGGCTAAAGAAGGTGTTTCTCTTTGTATCCTCATAATGTGCTATCATTTCCTCCGTAAAAATTGACCAAGTGACAATTTTTTTACGGGAGCAAAACCATCGATACCATACAAATGTATTTTTTTCTAAATGTAAAGTTTCAATGTGTACCTTTTGTGTGTTTTACACATTATGGAGATCAAAATATTGCTCCATCTGTAGTATCCATGCTACAGGATCCTTTCCATCAAAATTCCTCATAACCAAAATATGGTGGTTCTTCCCGCCAACATTAGATTTTATGAAATCACAATTAACATTTATTTCTTTCTCATCATGAGTTTCCTCTACTATCTTTTCACCATTAGGAAACATTTCTTGTATCAACTTTGTCAAACCTTCCATGTCTGCTTTTAGATCATTCTTCATTTTTTCCGTTTTCTTATCGATCTTAGCTTCCATGTCATCCATCTTAGATTCCATGCCAGCTTCCATGCCATCTATCTTAGATTCCATTCCATTCTTCAAACCATCCATCTTAGATTCCATGCCTTTCTTCAAACCATCCATCTTAGTTTCCACGCATTTCTTCAAAACTTCCATTTTATTTTTTGTTGCTCTTTGCAAGAGAAAAATTTGTTGCACTTGCTCTTGTAATTTTGATATGTCATGTTGCCATTCTTCGTCTTCATGATTCATAGTAGAGCTTTCTAAAGTCTTAATGGGTGTTGAATTCTTTTTAGGGGCCATTTTAGAATCCAATACTGATATCTATTCTACAATATGCCCTTGGAATCAATTCAACTTGATTCTTCAAACAAGACTTATGCAATTTGGAAAAGGAAATATACACCTTTTACTTGCTTTTGGGGAGCTTGATATTTAAATTGAATTATATCTATAATTGTGGATCCTCAATATCTGAAATTTAGCCCTGTAGTAGCCCTCTGAAGCTTCTTTCAAATGCCACAGGTGTGATCTGATTTGGATTCTTCAAGGCAAAGTTATGTCCAATCTCCCGCAATGACCCAATTGTGGACTGGTTCAGTAGAGAAAACTTGTATGACTTACCACGTGTCATTGTTTCCTCCTTTGGCTCTGAAATTAATAGACAGAAAACTATAGTCTTTGTGCTTGTGGCCAATTTCTATAGAATTCCAATCCGATGCTCAGAGAGAGAGCTATGAATATTTTTCCACGATCACCTCTTTGAGATGAAATTTAGAAGCCTCAAAAAGCCCTAACTTCCACAGATCATATCTCTGAAAATATTGTGAACCAATATCTGAAATTTTGTGATGATGTTATTCAGGATTGCGGCTTCACACTCTAAAAATTTCAGCTTCTAAACCTTCGTAGAAAAAAATTTATTATGAAATTACCAGGATGACCTGTTTAGATTAAATTCAGGGGCCTGCAAAATGACCTAACTTACACAGATCATATCTCCGAAAATATTGTGAATTAAGCTCTAAATTGTTGTGACGATGTTCCTTAGGATTTTGGCTTCACACTATAAAAATTTCAGATTCTGACCCTTCGTAGAAAAAAAATTATAGCGAAAATGCCACGACGACCTGTTTGGAGCAACGAAACCCTAGAATCTCAAAGCTCTGATACCAAATGTTGTGAAACCAGCTCCAAAAAGAGAAGAAAAGAGATATAAATGCTTAGAAATAAGCCACTTTGAGGGGGAAACCTCCAATACATTACATGAATGAACAATTCTTGGATGATTCAAATTTCAAAACCTCCTTTCTATATATAGGAGTCCATGGGGCCACAATGTAATCCTAGTGGAGCCACAATGTAATCGTAGCCGACCTAACAATAATAATTTAAGGGCACAATAATAACAATATGGGGGTTACAAGGGTACAATAATAACAATAAGGGGGTTATACTAACAACAACAAGGGACTATACTAGTAATATAGGGACCTAATATTTTCTGAGTGAGTGCAAGAAAGACAGTTCTTGATAGAAGGACAAGCACATCGAGGAAGGGAAGTGTGAATTTCTTTCTAGTTGTGGGTCAAAGTCACTAGCCATGGAAGGCAAGTGTTTGGAGGATGAAGTACTCTCATTTGTTGTATAGATCAGTTTCAGTAGTCTAGAGAGCTTTTGAAGTCCAAAAGCTTCTCATTTGGGAGGTGTGATTAGGAGATCATGTCCAAGTTATGCAAATTGCTCAAAAATGAAATTTTTCAAAAGTGGTTGCAATCTAAATGACCAGAAATTTCTCATCGCTGCGATTCTGGTGCCGTGAATGGTTCTCAAAACCAAGGATGTATGCAAAATTTATTGAGTTTTGAAATCATCCAGTAAACTCCAAAATTCAGTTGCCCAAGTTTGACTTTTAATTTGGATAAATTAAAAAAAGAATATTCCAAGGAATGTTTCGAGAATATTCCTTGAAATATTCCCCAAAATATTCTTTGGAATATTCCATATGGACAAATTATTGGCAATAAATAGCAAAATCCGATTTGATGTTTGGTTGACTTCATTTGGTTATGGCCAATCAGAGGGTGCCACATGGCTTGCTCAGAGGCCGCCACGTGGCCCCAGGCTGGTGGAATTTTGGTGTTGAAATTTTTTTGTTATTTGGTAGGATTCTAACCATGGTCTTTTCTCTACCAGCCAGAAGACTCGACCGAGCGGGCTACACATTACAACTTAACATATATTAGTTTCGCGTTATATTTTTTGTTTGAAGTTGCACATAGCGGAAAAAAATTTAAGGGCTAGCCTCGACCCCCGACCCCTCCATATGAATCCGGCGTGAAAACCTGTGGCCTTATAGGCCTTAACTAGTGGAAATGGTAATGGTTACCACTAACTGTTAAACCATAACGTGACCACACTCAAGTGTTTAATGCAATGGTTGGACTACAGTTTTATGTGGTGGCTTATGTGGAGAGGTCACATGACCCCACCCAAAATTTAATTGAAGCACCAACAATCACCGCTAATTAGGGGCATGGTTCCACCAATTTCAGGTTAATGCCATATTTTTCGAACTTAAATGGAGTTCCTCCAATTTTGGAGGAAGTTTTTGGGGGACATTGGGCATTTTTCTTGCTTCTGCCATAACTCCCTCATTATTGATCCAAATTGAGTGAAATTTTAGTCAATTTTGGGTCTCTTCGACCTTCTAAGTAGTTTGAAATAGGTTTCAGGTCCAACAGAGGTCATCTATAGAATTTTTTACTTCAAGGAATATGAAGGAGCCATGAGGGCCACCATGAGACAAAATTAGTTTAAGGCCTAGCCTGGGGAGCTAGAGTCCTTCTCCAGAGTTCCAATATTATAAATTGGATAATTCAGATGTTCTGAATCTGATGAGATGTTTTTCAGAGCTTGTAGAGAATGTTTGAAGACTCTAAATATTCAGTAAAGTTCCAGGGGCCATTAGTGCCAGCTTTTTCTATCAGCAGTGCAGGGCTTAGCCAAAGCTTCTTGAGACCATATGTAGTGTGTTAGAGTTGGTATCTTCATCCCTCCGTCAGAGATCAAAATATATTTTGTTGCATTTCATTTTAGGTGTCTCATTCAGTTCAGTCAGCTGCATTCCATTAGGAGCATGGATCATCTGATGGAAGGGTCTTGTCACTCATATCCCTCATGTCTTGTACCTGCTGGCCTAGTTCTGTTCATCAAAATCATTTCCAATTATTTATAGTCATGTTTGGTCTCTTGGTTGGCAAAGAGTCATTTTAGGGTTTTTAGTCCCATTAGGTCTAGGGTTTCATTAATTTAGTCTTCAGAATGTCTAATAATGTCAGCAGGCACATGAGGAAGCTTCAAATAAGATTTCACTGCAAAAATTTCATTGTTGTAATGCTTGATAATGATTTTTCTTCAAAACTCTATTTTGAAGAAAAATCGTTTATTTCATCTTTTGTAATAAATGCAATGTAATTTTCAACGTTTTTTCAGTTGTAAAGTACTTCAGGCACAAACCTGGTCGCCTTTGCCAAAATCCCATGCCATCTATCCCTGCAAAGATAGACAAGAAATTGATCATTCAGCTCAAAAATCAAAAATCAAGCAAAACAGAGTTTATGTGAAAAGTGTCAAAGTTCAAACATTACAAAAGTGGGTTTTCAAGAATCAAAAAATCAAAATCTTTGGCATAAAGATATTTTTGTGTTTCAAACAATTCATTTGCAAGCCAAGACATCAATAGGCCAAGAGAAATAGTGGAGGAAGCAAAGCCAGCATTGGAGGCCGAAAATGTGGTGAAATTCACTGTTGCGGCTGCTATAGGGTAAACTGCTTGGGTTGTTGGTTTTTGAATATCCCTCTCAGGGCTTTCCGGTGCCCGAGGCAGACAGTAAGATTAGTTGTGTTGTTCACAAAGATGGCATGAGCATGTTCATATTAACTTAAGATAACTTGATGGAATGCGATAGAGAATTACCTCTTTAACAATATTGGAGTCCCTTGGAAAGCGCTAGGTAGCGAACAAGAGTCCTTCTTCACCGGCTCCAAATCTTAGTCCTGCAATCAGTCAAAGCACCCGTGTAATTTCTAACATAACATATATCCTATCAATCAAGTCAATATATAATGAACTTCTAAATTATACACATATGAGCCATTCATATCATACTATGTAAATGTTCAAACAATAACGATAATATTAAGCATTGAATGGACAAAACGAACACAGTTCTATTGATTTTGAAAGAAGGAGGATTACAATCGTCGATTGTACCAAGCCCTCCTCAGTCTCCCAATCTCTTTTATCTCTCAAGTGAAGAAGTCCAAGTCAACAAGCTCTCTAGGAACCTCTTTGACTCTTGGCCTTCACAATATAACACTATTCTCTATTCCACAAGTATGCAAAAACCTTTAGCAATCCTTCAACCTTCAATTAAGAGCCTTCAGCTCCTTCTTATAGGAGAGGGAAAAAGCCATTGTTGCCTTTCTCTTTCCACTAGTTTGGAATGGAAAAACCTTAGATGTTTCTTTAATCTCTATGCTTTTGCCTCTTTTGGAGTTCAGTCTTGTTATAGCAATGACCAATAATGAACTGGTGTTCTGCAGTTTCCTTTGTGAACTGACTCTCTTGTGAGGGAAAGCCAGAGATTCAAATCATTCTCCGCGGTCTTTTTCCAATTCAAACTTAAAACATGGGTAACGCTGCCCTTTAGTTTAAATAGAGCATTTCCTTAGCCACTAACGCGGAATATTCACTGATTTACTGTGTTATAACACTCTTGTATTGTTCTAGATAAGCGTTACCCTGGCATAAATAGGTTTAATTTAGGTCTTTGTACTCCTTCCATATTTTTCTTCCCCTCTGAGCTGATGAGGAGGTATTTTGACCTGTAACAGATTCCCCCTAAAGTGTGAGGTCAGAGACGAAGACGATGGCTGAAATACTTTATAATTTGTGTAGAGATAAAGAGATTGAAAGACTGAGGAAAACTTGAAACAACAACATATGTCAGAAAATATAGTATCTGCCTTGAGTCGAGCATGTCCCATGCTCAGTAGCTTAAACAACATGATTTCTCTAAAGTAGAGATATGAAGAATCTGTCCACCGATAGGCACAATGTGGAAGTGTCTGTCATAATAGGATCAGGCTGAAGAAGTTGTCTCCATAAACAATATCGCAACTTGGGGAAGGAAACACAACTTTAGTGATGTAGCCTTTGCCCCAAGGTCTTCACTGCCGATTCACTTAAACTGCATATTCCTCAACATGTGAATGAAGGAGTTGTCATCGAACATGTGAGAAATCATCTGATTACCAGTCGATAATGGAAACTATTAACAGATGCGAAGGTGACCACCGATAATGATGATGGTCCCTAAGATGCACAGTACAATCTAGAAATTCGAACACTCGTAGAATCATTCGACCAGGAGCCAATGATGAGGACCCCTGATCAAACACAAGACTACCTGTCACTGATGTCTGCAAGTATCCGGGTACTGATGGGTTTCTGGATAAAATTCCTAGATAAGATGTTGAAGTTGATAGGAAGTGATCTGTTGAAAGGTAGGCACTGAAGCGTCCTACATCAGCCAACATGAAACGGAAACCAATTGATTTTGTTTATGATTGAGATAAGGAAGAGTAAATGGGAACGTCGGACGACAAATAATTTCTGGCATAATGAGCGGTTTGGTTGATAACAGGAGCAGTAGATAGTGAGGTCTACTTGACCAATAGAAGGCAGTCTAGTAGGGTACTAGGCAGCTGAAGCTTGATGAACACCAAAGAGTGTGTTAGGATTTTACCGGTGCAGGGACACTGGGAAATGAAGGCTAATACTCATAGATGGTAGGGTTCGGCTAACTGCGAAAGAGTTTTTTGGGAAGTGCCATGTTCAATAATTTTGCTGCTAAATCGACCTTTTTGAAAATGTAATAGAAGTAGTATCCATTTTGTCCAAATTTTTCCCCGTCTGATTAAGTTTAGCGAGTCCAGGCGAGTAAACTTGGTGAATTTTTCATGTTTAGAGAGTCTGGAAAATGTCAGGAAAGACAACTCTGTGCCCCATATGATTAGGTTTAACAAGTCCAGATGAGTAAACTCGGTGAATTTTTCATATTTAGAGAGTCTGAAAAATGTCAGGAAAGATAACTCCACGTCCCGTCTTATTAGATTTAATGAGTCCAGATGAGTAAACTCGGTGAATTTTTCATGTTTAGAGAGTCTGAAAATATCATAAAAGACAACTCCATTGGGGTACCTTTTTCATGTCTTGATAATCAAGAACGGCAAAGGGATAATAGTAAGCCCGAAATAGTTCATTTTCCGTAAGTTAGTCCATCGAAACTGGAAAAGTGAGAAAGCTATGTTCGATAGATGTCTACCTCATTTTGTTATGAGTACGAGGAGACGGAGTGAACTCAGTATTTTTTGTGAAATTTTAATGAGTCCAACAAAGAAAAACTCAGTGGCCTCCGTGAAATTTTAACGAGTTGCGCGGATAAAACTCGATTACCTCCATGAAATTTTAACGAGTCACGTGGAGAAAACTCGGTCGCTTTTTCAGTTTAAAGAGTTTTGAAAAAGAGAAAAGAATGGCTCCATCCTTTCTGTCGTGGTAGTTTAACGAGCCCGACAAAGGCAACTCGGGGTTTTTTCTGTTTTATGAGCGAGAAAAAAGGTTCCTAAAAAGAATGCTCAGTGCTTCTTCATCATTTTAACAAGTATGAAGAAGAAAACTCTAGGTTTTTCAGATTAGCGAGCAAGAAAAAGACCATACAAAAAGAATGCTCGATGTCAACTTCGTATAAGTTTAACAAGTCCGAAGAAGGGAACTCGAGGTTTTTCGAATTAACGAGCAAGAAAAATACCATAAAAATAATGCTCGAAATTTCTTGATCTCTTTCTCGTCAATAGAAGGATCGATGTCGGGAATTTTCTTGTGAGACCAAGCAAACACATCGCGGAATTCCTTGAAAGGAGATGTGAAGCACGCAATTTCCTCAGGATTGCAGTCGGCTCCAATCTGAATATTTTCCTCGATACCCGTTTTGACCGAGATATCAATGATCATTATCTTAGAAAGATTACCCATGTACCCTTCTGAATCGATAGTTTGAACAGTCGTATAAGCGGAGGGAACTATCTCAGGTTGGTCAAAAGATGGGATTTCAATTTTTATCGCCTCCGAGTCAATCATCGAAGCACGATGGTGAAACTCTCCCCAAGGTCATTCTTCTAGAGACATGATCTCTCAAATAGCTTCGTCTATAGGCCAGACTTCATTGAGGAGATCCCTAGAGAGAACTGTGATGGGCGGGAGGGTTGTACCTTCGGTCAAAACCATAGCAGTGGAGGGTTTAGATGCGGTTTGGATGGCTTGATAAGCCAACTCGGCCTGTGAAAGCGACATCTGATCTCTATAGGAATCAATGTCTGAAAGTCCCAGGATGATCCATGGGTCGATAGAGCCATCCAAAGTGGTGGATATTATTGCAACCGTGTTTGGGATCTGTGGCGGCGGGAGAGGAAAACAACCCAGTAGGAAAGATGCCTTCAGAAGACCGGTACTGAGACTGATGTAAGAGTCAGGAAAGCCTCCTATTAGGGGTACAGTGCTACTTGGTAATGTGGCATAATCAGGGGTGCAGAAGGATAACTGATCCACTATGACTATTTTCCCATCCAATGGAAATAGGATGAGTTGGAAGACCGAAGACACGATGGCAGTCATGGCATAAGACCAACTGCGACCAAGCAATAGATTATAGTCTAGATGGCGTTCTACGACTTCTACATCCACGTTTACCATTTTCCCACTCAGAGTAATGGGAAAGCTAGTGAGGTAACATTTTGGGAGGAAAGTGTGGCCATTGAAAGCTTTGAGGGAATTCGATGGCAGGGTGAGGGTAGGAGAACCTAAATTGAGCTAGCAAGCTTGTGACATAACGCAGGTCGAAGAACCTTCGTCTATGATAGTGTGATGGATTGGTCTCCCTTTCGACACAACCTGCACCTGGAATGCGAGTTGGTGTGAAAGGCAAGGTTTAGCCTTTTCCATATCAAAGATAGCTAGCATGGAATCCTGGGGGTCTATTCCATGAATGGCCGAAAGCAAGGCTTTCCTTTGTGCTGGACAGGTTTGTAATACTTCGAGAGCAGACATAGCTAATGGTGCCTGTGCCAAATCTTCTACAATGTTGTAGTTTTGGGTGGCACGTGCAGAGGTGTTATGAGTCATGCGTCGAAGTGTCCCTTTTGGGGGACAAATCACGAGGTCAGCAGTAGGTGTTTCGATATGCAAATCGTTTGGCAGCGGTGGATTTGAACTAGTACCAGGTTCTTGAGCATCTATGGTAGGGTTTCCATAAAGCTTAGCTTGAGTTTGAAGGTCAACACTCTCAATGCCATAAATGGCAGATGGTCCTTTGCCGGAAGGATATGAACCACCATTGCCCCATTGATGGGGTTGTGGCAGATTGTCAACCATGTGTTGATGTTGCTGCTGTTGATTAGGGAAAGGATTATGAAGAACGACATGAGTTTGCCGAGAATCCTTGTTGGCAATAAAATCGGTGCATTCCTGCAGCCAAGGACATTTGTATGTCAAGTGGTCCTCCACACAGATTTTGCAAGGAAATTTCATGGGTTTATCCTTCCCTTTGTCAATTTTGGCAGCGTTTTTCTGATTAGGGTTATTCTGATTATCCGACTGCTCTTCTGAAGAAGATCACTTTTTCTTGTTTTTCTTATTTTTCCCGCTAGGTTTTTGTGAGGTTTGCACTGAATTTACCTCAGCAGTAGGAAGAGTAGTCATTTGGTGAGGGGCGGTGGCAGCCGAAGATGGCTGGGAGGTTTGCCCCCAAGACTGCTTTGTGGCCACACCAGAGATTGTGCCAACGAGACCGTCAGCATGTGCTCTGGTTTTCTGAGTGGCCGGAGGATTTGGGTTACCAGGGGCATGGGGGAGTAGATCGTATAGCGTGCTAGATTGTGAATAGATTAAATCCAAGTGCTGGGCATGGTGAATACATTGATCTTCTGTAACCGCACCAGAAAGGCCAATGTCTTTAGAGATGTGGGGTAAAAGAGACTTGCAAAACAAATTGGCTAAGAGATGATCCAGGATTGGCGCTTTGACTAACCTCCTCCGACGTCTCCATTCATGAATATGATTGGAGATGTGGGTGGCGGTGTCTTGGCGCAACGATGTTAAAAATTCCATTCCGGTTTCCACTCTAATTGGTAATTGGAAGTTCTTTAGGAACTCCATCGCTAAAGCGCCAAAAGTATTGATGGCGGCGTGTGGCAATTCTATGTACCACTTGGCGGCATTGCCTATGAGGGTGCGGGGAAAGAGTCGAAGCTAGACACTATCATCCACCATGGAATTGGATATAGACCATAGGTGAAAGGTAGTGATGTGTGCGGTTGGGTCGTCCCCTTGTTTCCCGTCGAACTTCGGGATGTCAGAAGGAATCTTATGCGGTACAGGAGGCCAAAGAGGGTTGTGATTGATGGGGTCATTAGTCAGTTTATGGATGTCGGGGATGTCCAAAGCTGCCAAAAATGGCAATTGTGGATTTTCTCCCAAATCTAACCAAGGCAGTATGGGCTGACTACTTGGACCATAGGGTCCCCCCATCAATGTGTTACTAGGAGGATAAGTGGGACTTTGATAAAAATTTCTGATAGGTGGGGGAGTAGGGACATACTGTTGTTGTCCATAGGGCATATTGTATTTCGGGGTGAACGGTTAGTTGCCCCTAGTATAAAAGTGCCCTCCCATTCCAGATGGAGGTTGGGGTTGGTTAGTCCAAATGGATGCAATAGAGTTACCTGGAGGCATGCTACTACTTTCATAGTTTGGCAACGGCATAGACCCTACACCTATATTTGCACCACTTAAGGGAAAAGTATTGACAATAGTTTGTCCTATTTGTCTTAAGGATTTTAGGGGAAGCAAAATGTTCCCTGCTACCTGAGTGCTGGTGACACTGCCCCCTAGTATAGTGTCCAAGGGGTTTGAACTCAGCAGAGGGTTCCAACCGAAAGGGTTGCTAAAAGGTACCGAAGTAGTCATACTCGTGGAAGGAGCTATCATGGGTCCCAACGTGGTCACGGTAGAAGTAGATGCCGAAGGATTCGGTAAGCTACTGACAGTTGTGATGACCGTAGGGTTGGGGGTAGGTATATGTTGACTACTGGGGTTACCCAGTGATGGCATAGAACTGACCACTGGCGGGGAGGATGGTGGCGAACCTGGGATGGTTGCCATTGGTATTGACCCTGTGGATGCCGGTGGTGAAATGGATGTTTGTGCGGCTGAAGACATATCTTGGCGTGGTGGAATCTGAATTATCATAGGCCCCAACGGATCAGTGAGCGGAGGATTGTAATGAGGTACAACCCCTTCAGTGAAAGGGTCCTCCGGAAATTCCAGATGATATGAGGCTATGTGACAATCAATATTAGTCAGTGGAGACTGCTCTTCCGTAGAAGGCACGGGTTCACCAAGGTTTATTTCTTCCTCAATAGTTAGAGGAGGTAGACCTTGCTGTCGTCTAGACAGACGGAGTGGGTCGGGGGCCGCCACGGTGACCTGCTTAATTTTAACAAATTTTAATAAATTGTGATGTATTATAAAGTCTCAGTGACAGTAACCACACACCTAAAAAAGAAAAAAGGACTCTCTAAAATCAATCAGCAAGTAGCCATAATAGGGTGCCCTATCTGAGTACTACTGTTCGCTGGTGATGAAATCCAGTATCACAATAGTATACAGAGAGGGTTGGTCGAAAGTACAGTTACGGTCACTCTAGAGCTTCGCCCGAACCTCAGACGATAGGGGTAAGCACTCTCATGAAGACGAGTACCCTCCTAAAGACCGAAGACAGAGTGGGTCTGTCTGTTTCAAGTACTAGGATAGCCCGTCCCAGTCACCTTGTGTAAGTCCCTAAAAAGTATGGCCACTAAAGATACCTCAAATCATAGACATCATCAGGGGGGTCCACGGTCAAGGATAGTGTGCTATATGGACAGAATACCTAGATCCCCGATCTAGTTTCGACATCCTCGAAGGGAACCCTAATATATAACACACCCACAGGATGCAGTCGAAGGCAGGGTACCTTCTTGTCCACCCAAGTGTTGTCTCACGCTGAGCTCCGGTAAAGGAACGGTCCCGATAATATGAGTGCAGTAGGATTTCGCTCGTTAATGACTCTAGTTTCAAGTTTTGAGATCTTGGGTAGTTTTCTCACTATCCTAACCCAAGATCCTAGCCTGAACTACTGTTTGTGTGAGCTTAAAAAAGATTAATGTGATTGATTTTATTATCGCTTTATTCTTAGTGTACTTGATTATTAGTCTTGCGGAGGGGGAGTGGACGTATGAAATGTGATGAGACTCTGACTCAAGAAACCATGCAAAACATGCTCTAGATATTAAATTCGATGAAGAGTGTTTCTACAGGGAGAGGTTTCTTTTCAACATCCATGCACTAACATTCAAATAGCACAGTTCAACTTTTAAAGATTCATACTTCTATCTACCTCTTTTAAACAGTCTATGAACTGAAAATTTCAGAATAAACTCAGCTAGATGCAGAAAAATAATAATAATAAAAAAAATTTCTCTTAAAAATTAAATGCTTTGGACACTGAATTTTCAAACAAGAGAAACAAATAGAAATTCCAGCTTAGCAAACAAGCACAGGGATTCAGTTAGTGAAAGGTACTGATGGCCAAAAAAATCTGCAACTAAAACACCATCACAGCAGTGAACAACAAGGTTTTGGTTGAGTAACGCTCTATCTGTGAGTAAATACAACGACTAACACGCTGTATTTAATCAGAGACAGTGTTATAATGCACTGGACAACCTACAGAGGTAGCATTAGCCAGGGAAAAGTTCTTCAGTTGGTCAAACAGAAACAGGATTGAACTCTGCGAGCGTTTGATATGTCTACTGGGCATCGAAAATGGTCGGAAGGGTCTGTGAACATAGGAAAGAAGAGAGGAGGGAAGAAATAGTCTGGAAACTATGGGGAAAATCCCTAGTAGAGTCACCAATTCTGCTATAGGGTAAACTTCTTGGGTTGTTGGTTTTCGAATATCCCTCTCAAGGCTTTCCGGTGCCCAAGGCAGACAATAAAATTAGCTGTGCTGTTCACAAAGATGGCATGAGAATGTTCATATTAACTTAAGATAACTTGATGGACTGCAATAGAGAATTACCTCTTTGACAATCTTGGAGTCCCTTGGAGAGCACTAGGTAGCGAACAAGAGTCCTTCTTCACCGGCTTCAAATCTTAGTCCTGCAATAAGTCAAAGCACCCATGTAATTTCTAACATAACATATATCCTATCAATCAAGTCAATATATAATGAACTTCTAAATTATACACATCTAAGCCATTCATATCATACTATGTAAATGTTCAAACAATAACGACAATATTAAGCATTGAATGGACAAAACAAACACAGTTCTATTGATTTTAAAAGAAGGAGGATTACAATCGTCGGTTGTACCAAGCCCTCCTCAGTCTCCCAATCTCTTTTATCTCTCAAGTGAAGAAGTCCAAGTCAACAAGCTCTCTAGGAACCTCTTTGACTCTTGGCTTTCACAATATAACACTATTCTCTATTCCACAAGTATGCAAAAACCTTTAGCAATCCTTCGACCTTCAATTAAGAGCCTTCAACTCCTTCTTATAGGAGAGGGAGAAAGCCATTGTTGCCTTTCTCTTTCCACTAGTTTGGAATGGAAAAACCTTAGATGTTTCTTTAATCTCTATGCTTTTTCCTCCTTTGGAGTTCATTCTTGTTATAGCAATGACCAATAATGAACTAGTGTTCTGCAGTTTCCTTTATGAACTGACTCTCTTGTGAGGGAAAGCCGGAGATTCAAATCATTCTCCGCGGGCTTTTCTCGAGTCAAACTTAAAACACGGGTAACGCTGCCCTTTAGTGTAAACAGAGCGTTGCCCTAGCCACTAACGCAGCATATTCACTAATTTACTACGTTATAACACTCTTGTATTGTTTTGGATAAGCGTTACCCTGGCAGAAATAAGTTTAATTTAGTTCTTTGTACTCCTTCCATATTTGTCTTCCCCTCTGAACTGATGAGGAGGTATTTTGACCTGTAACAGCAGCGCACTGGGCAACTGTCGTGGTGCACTAGCTGAGCGCGGTGCATAGGGCTGCTCACCTCTATGTATTTTTTAACCTGCGTGGCGCATACAAGGAGCGCGACGCACTGGGGAGTGGTCGCGGCGCACAAGGCAGATAACACGAATTTTTGTCATTGCTTCACAAAAATCCAAATTGACTTGGTCTTTCTCACTCCAAGTAAGTTCATGTGTTCTTCTATGGCCCATAACTTGTGCTTGTTGTTGGTTATGTGATTGGTTTTGAGAATTTGAATACACAAAGGCCAAACCCTATCATCTTGTTGAAGTGCCTCCTTAGGGTTTTGAAATTGGAGTTTTAAAATTGATTTTGGTGCCAAATACTTCATTCCTCACCTTTTTTATTCCTCCCCTCACTGTTATACTATCATTACAGTCTATCCCCTATTCCCTTACATCCCCAAAGTCACTTACTCTTAAGCCTCATTTCCCTATCTCTAAGTCATTTCATTTCTTATCATTCTCACTTGTAAAAATTCCCAAACCCCAGTTTCCCAAACAGTCAATTGGCTGTTCCTACAGCTCAGATATCACTTGATTGAGGTCCATTGTTCCTACTACCCTATTTCTCCACAGTCCCTCTCTTACCACCATATATCTGGCAATTGAAACAAAACACCCAAATTCTCATTTTCATCTCATACAAGCCAACATACACCTTGGACATCATGGAGACAGACATTGATACATCATATGACAGAGATAGTGATTCTACCACTGAGATACATGCACCTAGAAGGCCTCGTAAAGGTGGCAGACATGTGAGAGAGGAGCCCACTTCATTGACTGAACTGCAGGCTTTCCCACTTGCCATGGCATGTTTCCAACAACAGTCATGTTTTCAATATTGTGAAATGATTGCTAGGACCCGTCATCATCAGGAGTTGGCTCGTTTGTATGTATTGCATTTGCATGATGGTCAGGTCACCCTCGCCGATGTAACTTTCACTTTGACACCGGAAACCATCTCTCAAGCAATCGGAATACCGAATGTGGGTGAACGGTGGAACAAAAGACAACAGGTGGACAGAGTGCATTATGAACCATATATCAGGCCCAGCTTTGTGAAACAACTCAACCAAGTGTTTCCTTTCCGGTTCTTGAAGGAGTCCTATGTGCCTCTGATGAAACTCATTATCATATATTTTAGTTGTGAGGGCCGATTCTCACGCCTCTATTCCTACCATATCAGGTTCTTGATGCATTTCACAAGAGTGAGGATGATGAACATTCCTTATTTCATGTGCCGAAACATCGAGAGAATGAGCACTCTTGTGTAGAAGAAAACTCCCGAGCAGCAGTACAACAATATTTATCACTATGCACTCATCAAGATCGTGGTTGTACATCAGCTTGGATTGCAGGGTGTTTCATGGGAGGATTTCATTTCCCATGAGTTCTTCACAGCTCCTTAGGTTCCTCCAGAGGTTTTCCATGATGCAGGTGAACCTTCACATCAGTATGGAGGTCAAGAGGCAGAGACTACCAGTGTGCCGACATATGTCACTTATCAGAGAGGCACTAGAGGATTATTTGTAGCAGCCCGGCAAGTACTATCTCCACCCGGGGTGGAAGGGGTCTCGCTGCCATCATCAGCAGCACAGGTACAGGTACATGATAGAGGTAAGAGGCCCATGTAGGATGAGGGCCCTTCAGGAGGCCAAGATACTGATTTCATACTCATTGATGAGGATTTGAGCTCTCCAAGCTTAAAGTTGAGAGAGACTATTCAAGAGCCGAAGGCGAAGATAGATACTTTATCCGCCAAGTTGAAAAGAGCTCAATGGGTCATAAACTACCTGGAGCAGTGGAAAAAATATTTGGAGGATCAGCAAACAATCATGGAGTTGCAAAACATCCGTGAGAACCGGCAAGCTGCCTAAAGAAGCCAAACTGAGATGACACCCATTGAGCGAGAGATTGAGGCTGATAGAGAGACTTGGCTTGAGAGGGTCAATATTCATCTTGAGAAACTATTGGAGAAGGCCAATAAGGAAAATAACATGCTCAGGCACATGAAGAACCATTATTGGGCGCGAAATCATGTTTGCAAGGCGTGAATCAAGATCCTAAAGGCAAAGCTAAAGAGGGCATTAAGGCAGCATAAAAGGCATGATAGACTCCAAATTTTGGCTGAAGCTTATTTGGCCCAGCATAGTGCTTGACGGTGGACATTCAGCTCAAATTTCAAGAAATTTGGGAAACTTTTCGTCAATTTTGAATTTTTTGGCCTTAACACAGATTTTCCTGCCCGACACGTAGCACCACTTGGCGCGCGCTTATAATTGGAAACTCATTTTGAGGAAAAATTTGTATTTCTAGATTTTTCATCAAAATTTATGCATGCCTACCCATTACCTAAGGATTCTGACAAGTTTTGGGTTGCCTGAAGGGTCAAAAACACCCTAAAAATGGCCTTTCTGCCACTTTTTGCACACACAGGAAGCAGTGTTGGGAGATTTGATTTTTGGAGGGGAAAATGACAACCAAATTTAGAAATTCCACTTGGGTTGGAAATTAGACAGGCAGATATTTCCAACAAGCTATCCTGCACTCAATTTGGACTTCAGGAAGGCGCTTAAAATCAGCCTCAAAGTGGCACTATGCATAGAGATTTCAGGCATGGCGCATTGGGAAATTTGGCCTATTTTTCACTCAGCAGCTCAAATTTTCACCTAGTTTTGGCTAGTTTGACTTTTTCATGTAACTCTTGATGTAAATTGATGTAATTTCATGACTTTGATGTAATTTTGGCACATTTTTACTCATCTTAGTAGATTCATTCACCAAAAAGTGAAATGTAAGTGAATGAATCAGTTTCCTATCTTATAGAGGCAAGTTGTTTCATTGCTTATTTTCCAGTTCTTAGTTTAGATATGGTTAAAAAAGCTCCTAGAATGGTGAGATCGACCCCTAGAGGCATGGGGATGAGTTAGGCTTGTCTATATCATGTAATTCATCAGTCATTTTCAGGGTTGGACACTTGGGATTGCTTGGCACTTCATTGTACATTTCATCTCTGCAATTTTGGCAAAGGAATAGACCAGGGTTTGCAGCACTCTTTGGGATCCATGTGGCTCTGTGTTTTGATGGTGTGTTTCTCTATGTGATTTTAAGTTCACTGATTTTTTATGTGTGTCATTTCCCTTCTCATTGCTTCTTAAATTAAACAAATGAGTGATAAAGGTAGAATTCATTAGATTGCTGTGCTCTGCCTTGAAATTTGGTTTAATTTTCCATGTTTTCATATATTTGAAGAGGATTCTTGAGATCCTCTTTCCTTCTTCAGCTCCTCACCGATTTTAAATATCCATTCATTCAATCTAAAGCATCAAAACAATTGCCTTCCTTGCCCCATTCAGAACTCTGCAAAAACTAGGCCTCATCCCTGGACCCAAAACTGCCTTTCCCTTTGATTCCAACAAAACCCCAAAAATCAAAATCAAACCTTTACATCTATATACCTAGCCTAAAATTAGCCTTTATTTCAATTCATCTCAAGCCTTATTGATTATCTTTGCTGAGATTGACTCGGAGAGAGCCCTCTCATGATCTCGTAGGGCTAGCTACCAGACTGAGCGTGGTTTGATGTTACCCTGAACTCTGCCTTCCTTCAGCCTAAGGTAGATTTAGGAAATAACATAGTGAACCAGTGCTCATTCTTGACTGAAAAAATCATTCTAAATATAATTACAAAGGTTTTAGTAAGTTTTGAAGACTTCTAGTGGTCGAAAACTCAGCAGAGAAGTTTTCATTGACCCTACTGCCAGGGGGTGCCGATAGGTGATTGAGGCAAAACCGGAGCAGACGGAGGCCATTTTTGATGAATGAAAAGTCTATACTGACTATTTCAGACATTTTGGAACCAATGGTAGTGGTTTCAGAAAATTTTGAGAACTTCTAGAGCTCAAGATAATGGTGTGAATTTTTGGGCAGCCCTGGGAAAACCGTGGAGGATAACTTATTTTGGGGATGCAGTGCTCGATTTGAGTGTATCAGTTGAAATTTGGTATCTGATGTGTATTTGATACAGAAGTAGTGGTTTCAGTGATAGAAACAGAATTCTGAGGGAGTTTGTGCCATTTAGAAGCTTAGAGTAGCTTAGTGCACCGTCAGAAGGAATCGTGTCAACAACAGCCTAAAGCTGTTTGCAGAGTTTGGAAAACCATTACAGGGATATTTATGGTATTTTCAGCCCTTTGGATTATTGTTGTGTTCATTGGAGTTAAGTATTTACTTGTAAAAAAAAACTTACCATAATTCCCAAAGAGTTGAGTCAAGATGACAATGCTCAAAGGAGACGTAGCCCACGAGATTTCAGGTGAACTCCTAGATTAGGTTTGTTGTTGTGTTTGAATGATTATTTGTTGTATTATGTTGCTTTCATACATGTTAAATTTAAGCAAGAACAAATGAACTTAAGACACATAAACAGTAAAAATTCATACACCACTTTCAAGTAAATAATTCCACAAAATTATCAAGTACAAGCTAGATCATTTTAATTTAAGCTGACTGGTAGGTTCTTGAAATACATACAAGTTATCCAGACCATTTTAAGATCAGTTATAAAACCAAATGGCTCACATCATAAATAATTAGGAGATCCATTGAGGGACCTACATGTTGTCTAATGTCCTTCTGGAGGCATGAGATATGAAAAATGTTGGGGATATTAATCCCAATGAGAGGTTCCAATCCATATGCTACTCTCCCAACAAGATGGATCACCATGTGCAGCCCATAGAAAAGCTCATCAATCCCCTGCTTCTACAATGTAGAGAAGCTATATGGCTGAAAATGGTAGACCAAATTTTCCACCCCACACTATCTCTCTCTTCATTTATGATATGTGTAGGACTTCTGTTGTTCTTGGGCTGTAGAAATGTTTCCCTTAAGAGACCGGTGTTAGCCACCTATGAAATTTGTTATACCAAAAGGTGGATAAATAATTTTGGAGCCTTCAAGGAACAAATTTTATTGCAAAAAAGTGTTGGCTCTTGAAGACTCTTGAAAGGCCTCATGCCTCTGTCTAAATCTTCACTGTTGTGCTCATTTCACACTCAGAAATTCTGCTGATTTCCAAGACAAAATACTGCTACAAACATCATTTTACTTCTCTCTCCTCTTCCAAAACTAACCTTTTTTTCTCTTCTTTTTTCCCCATAAAATCCCTCATTCTCATGTTTTTCCCCTTTCCCCTTCATCAAAATCCCTTTGATAAGGTTTAAGACCCTTTCTTGCCTTATCGAAACCCTCAAAATCCTTTGAAAATCATTGAAAATCCATAAAAATGCATTTTTTATATTATAGACTTAAGCCCCCTTGGGCTAAGTCAAAAACATTTCCCCTCCATATGCCCTGGAGCCGGAACCATGTGCTAAGCCCTTTCGGCACTTATCGCGTCAGAGGAAAACAGTGCACAAATCATGTGCCTTGCCAAGTTCTCTAATGCCGATTAGCCCTCCATTCTATCTCCCCCGATCACATTATATTCCATATAACCCATAGCCCTGCAGACGGGCGCCAAGCCGTATTAAAAATTAATTTTTCGCCCCCGAAGTATAAACCTTTGTTTATATAAATTTTTCGGTTTTTTTATATCCTAAAGTTTACCACCGGTGCAAATTTCTAGTCACTCTCCACCGTCGATCTGATCTGCAGATCAATGGCGCGCAATCCATCGCCCCAGTGGTCCCCACCAGCCATTCGCTATTGCAAAACTGGGCGGGATCCATCACACCGCTTTCGAAAGGAAGGTGGTTTTTCCCTGACCGACAGCGATGCCATTCACCAGCAAACGCATGGCCTTGAGCACTATTGAAAAACTTCCCTCATCATGCGTTAAAGGTCGGATGTGGAGTGGGCGTGATATTGATGCGCGCTGTCCGATCTGAGGCCGCTCATCGAACAATGATTGCGCTTTGGAAAAGCCCGTGCGATAACTCAGGGTACAACGTAGTATTAAAAGCATCTCTGCCGTCAATCTGATCTGCAAATCGACGACCCACACTTTATCACCCTGATTCCTCGTCCAGTCAGCATTTCCAAACCCGGGGTTTTATTTCGCCCTAATTTTATTGAAAATCTGAAGCCCGAGTGCGTTCTATAAATTTTTTATCGTGGGATCTCCACCGTTGATCGCTTGGGCCTCTCTCATCTGATGGCCCACGATCGTCCCGATTCCCGATCTTGATTTTTGATCATTTTTTCCCGAAACAAAGGGTTTTACCCATTTCTCTGTTTTTCCAAAAACTGACTCCTCCGCTTTGACTTTTCACCTCCGCTCCTGACCGTCGATCTCTGCGCGATCAATGGCTCCAATTTAATTCCTCCCCCCATTTCCTTTTGACTCACTCTAAATCAATCTCAACCGTTGGATGATGCCATCCAATGGCTATGCTCCCCCCACATGTCCTCTGAAGCAGTAAGACCTATATATGCAGGATTTTATAATAGTTGTTTGTGTTCTGTAGGGTTTAAATGATTTCTCCACTATGTCTGAAGAAAATTTAAAGGCAAAGGGTGACGATCCTCGTGCCTTCAATTCATTAAAGAAAATCATTCGCAGGGTTTAAAATTCACGTTTCATCGGTGTTTCATGAGGCATTGATGCCATATCACCCTTGCGCAGCCCTGCACACCAACAAATACAGTAAATCAGGCACAAATCAAAGAGTATCAGTGTCGAAGAAAAAAATATACCAGAACAGAATATTGAAGACAAATTTGTGGGGATTACATCTAAGATGGTTTATCAAAAGCCTAATCCCCAATCAAATCATGGTTAAAAGGAAAATCATAAAGGTTCATCAGATAGAAATCCTCCACCGCCACAGCTGAGGAAAATTGATTCCTCCCAGCTATGACGATGCCACCTGTGCCTCAAAGTATTCAAACAGAGGCCAAAGTTATTGATCAGGACTAGATATCTACCTCAAAACACCGCTAGAGGATAAATTCTATAGACAAACTAATGACAAAATATCAGCAGAGTAACTTTGATATCACACAGAGCCTCAAAGGTCAAAAGGAGCTCCCACTGAGCTTAAATATTTATCTAAATCATTTAATACAGAAGAAACCTATGTAATTTTCTTCATTGAGCCCCCCAAAGGCCGAGAAGCCATTAAGTCTGTATTAATTGTCTTTGGAGATCTTTTATCAGATCTCACCTTTTCATCCTTCTATAAATACTACTGGAGAAGATGAGAGAGGGGTTGGTTGATTTGGCTACTGAACATTGAAATGTAATTGAGCTTGGGACTTCTACTTGTAAATAGTGTTCACTGGCTCTTGGAGCTCTGCTTGTGATAGATAAGTTAGACTGAGATAAGTAGATGATTGCTAAACTAAAGCATTGGACTTAAAGATGTAACTAGTTTGGAGCATCAATACAAGCTGATTTATGGTATCCTGGTCTATGTTGATGGTGATGTTTTTCTCATTGTAACTTGTTATTTTGTTTCTGTTTTCACTGTGTTCACCTTCTCTTATAAAAAACAACATGCATAGAGTTAGGACCTACTGTATATCGGTACCCTTCTCTGACTGAAAATATTTATTTGAATGTTTTCTTCCAATCTGTTTTATTCAGGAATGATTTAATTCATTTTAAGCATAGGAATGCTGGCGTTCCCTTGTCTTATTGTCTTAGCTGAATATTGTTCTTGAATGTTACTTTTAGTATATGTTAAGTAGTGATGAACTAAGGAAGATATGGTTAGCCCTGGTCCTAGTGTTATCCCCAAAGACTATTTGAATGTTTCCCTTGGAATGTGTTGAAAGCTGGCTAGTTTAGAAGTACTTACCAGATCTTAGGCCATTCTGTGTTGTCTTTGTGTTTGTCTTGAAAGTAACCAAGTAAAGCAGAGCTAGGAGAGGATTTGTGGTGAGCCCAGCCCGCTAGTCTCTACTCCAACAGTTGCCTTCAAGTTTCCCTTTGTTTTAAAATGTTTTCTTTTCAAAGTATATCAAAGGCTGGCTAGTTTAGAAGTACTTACCAGATCCTGGGTTTCTTTTATGTTTTTCTTAAGTGTTTTTCAAAGGATGGTTAGTTTCAAAGTACTTAACAGATCCTGGGCTTCTCTGTGTCCTTAATTTGTTTAATTCCCCTTCTTGTTGTATCATTTCATTCCATAAATCAAACTTTAAAGAGATCCTTAGACATAGATGACTTGCCCCATGGACCACTCTTGCCTCTTGTTGTTTCAATTAAATCCTATTATGACTCCATAGCCCAATGGACTAAAACCTGCAGTTATCTTTCTTCCTGGCCAAGCTTTGTTCTATGTGCTTGCAACTTCACACCTTTGAAACTCTTTGCATTTAGGACTTTCCACCTCAAACAGTAATCTTGCTCAACCATCCAAAAACAAACAAAACCCTCGGCCTTCATAACTAGCCTAAAATCATTACCCTAAAATTCAAAGACAAATCCATCTTTGCACTTATTGGAGAGATCCCTCTCCAAATTTAGGAGGGATAGATCCTAGAATCCCAAAGTGGTTGAAACGATGTTTCTCCCTACGGTCATACTTTTGCCAATATTGCTAATTACAAGGAGCTAACATTTCTGGCGACTCCACTAGGGAATTTTTTCTGAGTTAATAAAAGTTCAAAAACACCTTAAAACTCTAGATAACCCCTGGTTTTATGAAAATTGTTCTGTTTGACAGCTGAGCCACCAGCAACTAACATTTATGGCGACTGCGCTGGGGACTTCCCCTTAAAATTCATAAACCTTTTTGAGTAAAAGCAGCCTTTTCAAGCACTACCAAGAAATGGTAATCATGATGAAACTTGTTTGAATCAGTGAAAATATAGGCAAACCCTAGGATTCTCATAAGGCTTTATCTAACCTTGAAAAATCAGTTGGCTTAGCCATAAGAGTAGACTGTCTTTGTCTCATAACCGTAGTTAAGTTTTGAAATAGAGTTAGCATATTCTTAGAAACCACACAACTGAAAAATAACTCAGAAAAACCAAAATATTTTAGATTGGTATCCAATAAACATGGTGGTGGACCATAAAACCTTTTACCTCTGAAAAAGAGCTAAAAATTTCCACTCGGCGACTCCAAAATCCTTAACAGACCTTAAGACTCCACTGGGAAGAACCCTTATCATTGTAATATCATTCAAACTCAATTAGAGGACTGTAGGATTAAAAAATTGTGTAAAGCAGATTAGTTAACCTCTCAAAGACTGTCATACCTGGTTGAACTTTTCTTGTTTAAGTTGGGTCTAAAAACACAGCATAGTGGCTCCTAGAAAGATTCACACTACAGCCTATCCTAACCCTGATCCACATGAGATAGCTGATAACCTAGAAAGTATTCATAGGAAGTCTCCTAGGATTAAATTATCAATTTTTTTTAGATCACCCTTGAGAGCTAATTTAGTCCCTGAAAATATTTCAGCTCTGCAACAATCACAATTTGACTTGGTAAATTCCTTTAGAACTAGGTCTCTTGATGATTTAGATCAGTTAGATTCTGAGTCTTCACTTTCATCTCCAGAAACAAGTGAACATCCTGGTAGTGGAGAAACAACACCTCCTAATTTTCATTTCCTTCACAATTTATGTGTCTCTCATCCAAGATCAACTTAGCAATCTGCTCCTGATCCATCCACTTCTACTCACCCTACATCCACTGTTCAAACCACTCCATTCCAGCCCACTTTCCCGCTTGTTAATCCACCTTTTGTAAATCCAACCCCACCACATATCATGGCAGCACGGTATGCTCCATTAGTCCTTCCTGTACCATTAGTCAATCTCCCACAGGACTACCAGTCCAAAATTCCATTATATGATGCTAATAATGCTACAACTGCATCACAACATGTGGTTAAGATGAATGACTACTTTGACAGAAATGAAATTGACGATGATTCTGTCAAACTTAGACTATTTTCTCAAAGTATAGGGAGAGAAATAAGAAAATGTTTTAAAGGTTTAACCCCCATATTATCAATGATCTCCAAACCTTCCATCAAACATTCTTAAACAAATGGGAAGTGAAGAAAAACCCTTTCCAAGTCCTTTCTTATTACAAGAACCTCCATAGAAACTCGGGGGAAAGTGTACAAGATTATTGTACCAAATTTAATAGTGTGTATAATGCACTTTCCCCAGATCTAAAACCTCCACAGGGCTCATCTTTAAACAAGTTTCCTGAAGGGTTTGACCCTGAGATGGCCTATTAGCTGAGAGAGAGAGATCCTATAGCTCTTGAAGAGATGCAAAAAGGAGCTCTTGCTGTGGAAGTAAATTTAATGGAGAAGAGAGCAAGAATGAAAAATGAGAAGAGAGTGTCCTTTAGGGAGGAAAACACACCTTCTACTTCCAACTCAAAGATGGAGAATGATGGAGGAAATGATGAAGAAAATGAGCATCCTTGAGAGAGCACAAGCAAGTTAAAACCAAAATGCTCCTCAAAATAGAAACCAAAACCAGAATCAGAATTTCAGAAGGAACCAACCTCCAAACAGACCTAGGGAAGATGATTAATAGATCACTCCTCCCTTTCATCAAAACTATGTAAGTGAGGTTGAGGAAACATATGAAATAACAGAGGAATATGATATCAACACGCTGGGGGTAGATAATGATAACTTTTAAGTTCATTATGATAGAAAACAAGGTTTATAAATGCCTTATGATGACAGAAGAGATGATTATGAAAATTATTATCAAGACATGGAAAATGTCATCATAGAATCTTAAAGAGAATATGACCTTAGAAGCAAAACCAGTCAACAAACTCCCAACACCAAAACCTCTAACAAATCTTCACAAAACAGCACTCCAACTGGGCCTAAATTTGTCAAACAAAAGGGTAAGACAGTGGCTGTAAATTCTGATAATGGTAAAGAGAAAGACACTCCAAACAATGAAAAACAGAGTGCAGACATTAGTAGTACTAACATCTCAGCTAGTACTCCTATCAAAACAATTTTGTCAAATGTAAATAAAACAAATCAGCAAGTTGATGTTGCTGATAGACTAGCAACTAGTAAGGCTGAAACAAGTTCTTCAAAGAACCAAATTCCTTTCAACCTAGAGCAGGAAATTTCAAAGATCAAAATCTCTGTTCCCCTGACTGAGTTAGCTGCCCAGAATGTATATAGGACCCAAATTTTGAAGGCTTTAAATATAGAGGAAAATGAAGACATAGTCAATCTCAATGATGACCAACCAGAGATGATTTTTGGTCCTAAGATTGAAGGTAGATATCAAGAGGGGGTGGTTCCTCCCTTTTATGTGAGTTTAAACGTTAATGACAAAATTTTGCATAATGCTATGCATGATTCCGGGGCTTCTCATAATTTAATGCCTAAAGCTGTAATGGAGAGCCTTGGTCTAGAAATCACCAGACCTTACAAAGATATTTACTCCTTTGACTCAAGCCGAGTAAAATGTTTAGGATTAATCAAAGACCTCTGTGTTAACTTAGCCTAGATTCCAGCCAAATGTCTAGTCATGGATATTGTTGTGGCTGATGTGCCCCCAAAGTATGGAATGTTATTATCAAGATATTGGGGGGCTAAGTTACAAGGGACTATGCAAATGGACATGACCTAAGCGACTATCCCTGTTTTCAATCAAACTAGAAGACTTTACA
Source organism: Pinus albicaulis (assembly GCA_034641835.2). Lineage (NCBI taxonomy): Eukaryota > Viridiplantae > Streptophyta > Pinopsida > Pinales > Pinaceae > Pinus > Pinus albicaulis. The sequence continues at coordinate 1,342,517,069 of CM076577.1, read as the reverse complement.
GGGAGTCCCATAAGCAATACACAGTTACAAGCCAAGTCAATGGGGATTATAACGCAAATCATCCCAGACTTAGGGCCTACCGAAACGATGTCATGGACCTTTTAAAAACATTCAAGGAGTCCAAACTGATTTTTGTCCCAAGAAAAAGAAATATTGCTACCCACAACTTAGCCTTTGCAGCTAGAACATGCTTAACGCCATATGAAACCAAAGACTACACAATTCGAATAAAATTTAGACCAGTCGTTCCTGATAACAAAAAATATTGGCAAGTGTTCGACGAGGACAAACAAATAGAAGACTTCATGCAATTCAGAAATGAATTTGAACTACACATTTTGGGCTCAGATTATGATACATACTGCAGTGAGGAAAACTTTCTTGGTGAAGAAGAACTGTCCCCTATGTTATCACTCAGGTTTTCCTAGAAGTTGTGTAAGAGGAAAGTATACCCGAGGTAACCACAAACCAACCTTTTAGATGCAGAATCTAGCCAATCTGCATCCAGAGAGGGCTCTCTCTTTATGATTTATCTTTGTTTTTGAATGATTTTTAGGCTAGTTATAGATTCAAAGTTTGTTTTGGGAAATTGGTGGAATCCACAAACTAAGGGCAAGGTTGAGGGCTTTCACCATTGGCTATGGAGTCTAAGGATGGCTTTACCGGATTTCTTTTCCTAACACAAGATGGTATTGTGGCAAGATAGCCTAGACAGAGAACAATCCTTAAAATTTAAAGTGGATGGATGGTCTTGAAGGGATGAAAGGCAACTAAGAATCTTTCACCATATTCAAAAAGAAGAAGAGAAATGATTACAAAGCAAAGAGCAATGAAGGATTCTTTGTTACAAGAATCAACAATATTGAATCAAAGAAACATGAGCAATTAAGAATTCATGCTTATAACTAATCCAGAAGAAAACATCGAGAATAATCACATTTGAAAACAAGAGTACAATTAAGCAAATTCTCGTTTCAATTCCTTTATGTAAACTATTTAGAAACGGATATGATGATAGCATAAACTAATATAAAATTTAAACACAAGGGTTGGAAAACTTATTGAACTGAAGTCCAACACATGAATCCTGCAACAAGTCCAGTGCTTCAAAACGTCATCCAGTAAGCCACAAGTAAATTTGTCCAAAAGCTTTTTATTCCAAAAACCTCAATGTTACAGCGGAGTAATAGAATCCACCCTTCAAAACTCTCTTTGAAGGCTTATTTATACAAAAATAATCTTAACAATCTTACTCTATCCTAGCCAATAATTCAGGCTGACTTAAAGCGTATTTACAACAAACAAGAGACACATGGTCTCGAAAATAGAATAATGAGTAACGGCTGATGTGCTGTTCCATTCTTCATGGACGTGCTAAGGATAAGTGCTCTAAATAGGGCTCTGTGCTGTCCTTTGCGTATTCCTTTGACTTGTTGAATACTTTTACTTCTCACGGATACTCTTTACTCTTTCATCTGATACTCTTTCATCTGATACTCTTTCATCTGCATTTCTGTTTTTACCATTTACTTAATAGTAAAGATAAACTTTTGTCCTGACAACATTTTTTTACAAAATTTCCGGCATTTCCTTCCACCACTGATCATCTGGTATCATTGTTCTTCTGAGCTTCCTTAAAGTTTCATCGGCTTCAGTAAGTTTATAAAAAGTGGGCTCGTTCGGAAATAGATACTTTAACTCATGTTCCAGATGAAACAGATTTCTCACTTTTTCATAAATACTCTTCCCAGTTGGTACTGTAGGTTCTGATGAGCTAGTAGAACCTATACTAGTAGAACTTACATCTGTATGTTTAGCATGAGCTTTGATTCTTTTCTCATAAGTTTCCAAGTCTACTATTTGATCCTCGGTGAGCATGGGACTTGGCAAATCACTGTCTAGCAGAGCTTGAAATTTTTCTCTGAAAACATTGATGTCGACCAAAATATCATTACACTTTCTTTCTAGATTTTGCATGAAAGTTCTTTTTGTAAAAATTCTCTTTGCCTCCAAAACTACACCTGTTCTGTCATCAATTCCTAGCAATGCTAGCTGTTGTTTTGTTCTTGAATTCAAAAACTGAATGAGCTGCTGGGCTAGCTCTGGCTTGCCTTTTAATTCATGTCTAGTTTTGTTTATTTCCTCCTGGGCTATCTTGACTAACTCATTCTGTTCAAAAATAGCTTGAATGGAAGGCCAAATATATCTTATTAAATTAATGATGTTGTCCCAAAGAATATCGTTTATTTCATTCAGAGGCTTTTCCAGTGTAAGATCTTTTTGCAAAGCCTCAACCAATTTTTCCAACCTTTTTATTTCTCTGAGGTTGTCAGCTACTGTCTTTTTGGATGTGTCATATTTTCCCTCCAATTTTGTTAATTGTAATTTTACTTCTTGGAGTTCTGTGACCTTTAACTGCAAACTCTCCATCTGTTTAATCAAATCATCAGAATTCAAATTAGAAATATTCACCTGAGATGATTGTTCTTGTTGTCCTGTAGTACCTGCTGCTGAAGCCTGTTTGAGAATTTCCTGTTCCTGCAATGCCTTTTCCAGCTCCTCGGTTTCATTTAGTCGCTCTGTCAAGTTTAAGAGCAACTCCATCATTTCTTCTTGTGAATTTCCTTTTATTACTTCCTGTGTCTGGGGGTGCCTTGAGGCTGGTATTTTCAACTGTTTTCTCAGTGCAGCTATATCATCCTCTTTCTTTTTTATCAGTGCCTCAATACCTTTAGTGTCTTTTGGATTGTGACCCAAACCAATAATGATCTCTTCCAGAGACTTTATTCTATTGTCCTTGGCCTGTGAGGAGGCCCTTTCAATTTTCAATGTTGCAGCAGTATTATTCAAGGAATCTTGTAGTGTTAAAGCTGCTATGGCTTTGTTGGTGAGAGTGGAATAAACCATTTCTCCTGTTTGCCTATGAAGCTCTATCTGATCCAAGGGATGGATATCCTTTGCTAACACTTCAAAATTTGTTCTGATGTAATCTGTTGCTGAAGTTGGCTTTGGCACCTTAGCTTTGAAGTGGCTCATTTTCATTTTACCTTGTGAAAGATCAAATGCTGACATCAACCTTTGCTGATTGTGAGGAGCCATCTTCATATACTGATCATAGACCTTCATTTTTAATGGTTCATTCCTTGTTTTGATATGAATGAAGGTTTTCTTTATGTCTCCAGTACCTGTCTTGGGCGGTCTGAAAGAAGATACTTCAGTGCTCAGTTGCTTTTGTATCCCTTTCTGGCTTATATTTGTTTCACTTGCTGTACCTGTATGCTGACTATCTTCCCTGCCATCATAAAATATTTCATCTATGATCTCTACATCTGGAGGTAGATCAGATTTATGTTTTTTAGCTTGATAGACTTGTGGGGCTCCTTTTGAAGGTGTGGTATCTGGAGCTGACCTCTTTTTCCCTATTTCCACATTCGGTGGAGTTTGCATCTCTGGAGCTTGGATTTGCTTTGCTTGTGTTTGAGAAGCTTTAGATTGTTCTGGTGTTTTGGAACTCTGTGATTTTTCTGCCATGACCAGGTTTTCAATGACCTGAACTATAGGTTCTTTTCCTTTACCTTTAGGCTCTGCTGTTACTGATGGGCTGTCTTCCTGTATAGCTTGTTGTAGAGTGGCTGTTGAAGATGTGCCAATATAGGGTACCTGCATTTGATCATATGTTTCTAGGTCAAATTTCTTCTCGGCATCTTTCATAAGTTTATTCAATTTGTCAGCTCCACTTCCCTCTTCAATAAGTGTTCCTTTAACCCATTCATCTTGATTTGCATACTGTTCTATGTCAGGAATTTTGTGATGTATATAAGGAGATGACTTATTTTTTAACCTTCTTTCACAAATGAAACCAAAGGGGTCATAAGGGACCCAACGGAAAGATGTCTGGAATTTTCTCTCTAATATAAGTTCTGCATCTCTCTCGGCTTCTCTAGAATTGCAAATGAAAGGACCTAACTGGCTTTTGATCCTTAACTGTGCTTTCTTCTTTACATTGCAGAAATGGATTACATCTGAGTTATTCATCTGTCTAAAGTATTCCAAAGCAAAAATCCTCATTGGTACATATCTGGGTAACTTGAATGGATGTAATTCACATCCATAAATCCTGATAACTGTATGGTTTTGGTACAAGTACCAATCCCCAACTTTGTAACTTTTTGACAATTGCAGGGTCTTTCTTATCTCGGTACTAAGCCTGGGGGGAGAAACTCCTGTTAACAAGGTTGTAGCAGGATGTACAAATTGATCAATGAATTCTGAATAAGAGTAGGGAGAATCAGAGGACAAATGAATGATGGGGGACCAAAAAAAAACAGACCTGGGATTACCTTTAGCATCAAGTTTCTGAACAGGGAAAGGGAATTTGTCTGAGTGATAGAAAATTATGAGGTGATAGATAACTGAGGAGTACTTGAACACTTTTTCATCATCTAGCCATAAAAATTGATCATGGATTTTGTTGGCAATGAAGGAAGCATAGTCATACTTAATCTCAGGAGGCTGTCCAGGGGTGAAGATAGATAGCAAAGCCAGAGTTCTCTCGTCAACATACTCACTGGTATTGAATCCTAAGACAAAGGATATTACATTCACAATAAGCCTTCCCAAATGATTGAAAAAACAAAAACCATAGGGGGGAGTCCCTTTTGGCTGATGCTCAGGTAACATGAAGTACTGACACATTGCTTTCAATTTCTCTGGAGTTAACAGTCTGGTTTTCTCAATTAGCCCTTCCATGGATAGAGGTGCTAATTCTTGTTCTGGCTCAAATTGTAACATAGCATTGATAGCCTGAGGTGTTATAGAGAACAAAACACTTTGATCAGGAGCTAATACAGCTCTTTGTGTGGGATCATAATTTGCATGACAATAATGAATGATTTCAGGGAAAACGTGGACTGTAGGAATGAAATACCTTGGGAGATTAGATTCCCACAACCCTATAAGATCTTGCCCTTTTGAGTATTCGTCTCTGCAGCGACAGAAACTCAAACGGGGACTTTCATCGAAATGCAGGTCTTTTATTTGGAAATCTTCATCTATGAGAGGCAAGTAGTCTAAATCTCGGTGAGGAGCATTCAAAGGAGTGACATTTAGAGCAGTAGGGGCCTCCATTTTGGTTCTTGTGGATTCAAAATGGAGGTTTCAGTTTTTCTTGCAGACCGGTCAGGATATCGGACAAAGAAGAAATTGGGACAAATTGCAGGTTTGGGAAGTAAATTCACAGGTTTTAACTCTACAATGAGGACTCAGAGAGGATTTTTAACCACTTTTTCAGAGAAAAACACAAGAAACTAAGCTTAACTTGCGGTCGGGGTGCGGAATGATAAATACCTGTTTTTTAATGGAAACTGGTTCTTCAACAGGTAATGGACAATGGCAGGAACGTTCTTCAACACGGGCGCAGCGGAATTTCTGAGTAATTTGGTGTATTTGCAGTGAATTTTGAAATTTGCAGCGGGAGCTTAGTCTCTTTCGAAAACCAAAATAACTAAAAAAACGCGAAAAATGGCTTAAAAACAAGTCAAAAGGGTTTTTTTCGTTTTCGAGGTGATGACGTCATTCGACGTACGGGGTGACGTAAGGGAGTGGGGTCGGCGGTATTCGGTAAGCGGTAAGCGGTAAGCCCGCACCGCTTTTGGACGAGGGCGGTAAAAAACGTGATGGCAGCGATTCCACAGGACGCTTGCCACGTGGAATGATGACTTTTCAGAAACCGCCCATCCCCCGCTGGTTAACACGCTGGCAAGGGATGGGCAGCGGGATTGATGATCGCCGTTGATCTACGGACGAATGATCCAACGGCTGAAAGGACGGGGAACTTGTGCGATTTCAAAGGTGGGCCAGTCGGGGTTTTAAACAGGTTTTAATGTGTAATCTAATCACCCTGGGGAAAGGTTAATAGGCGGCAATGGTTGTTAATTAGTCCAAATGATTAATTAACCCCGTGAAATTATGAAATGGATTGCGGTGGTAGTTTGGCCAGGTGGAATGCTACGTGGACAGAACACTATGGCACAGGACTCCGTCGCATTTCATTCTTGTTTTTGGTGTTAAACACATATATTACATGTCTAACGCTTTTTTGTATATATTTTATTATACGATGAATTAATTAATACACAACTAATTCACCATAGGGCGGGGATTAATGTATAAGGCTATAGTTTTAACCAAAGGGCTTTATAAAGCGGGGTGTTTATTTTCAACGTGTGGGAATATATACTTTGGTAAAACATTATAATAAAGGGTTTTTTGGGGATATTTATTAGAAAATGGAGTTATATACTTAGGAAAGGGGATTTTACTAGGGATTTAATATAGTAAAATCAAATGTTAATATGAAAAAGGACAAGGAAAATCAAAACATCTTTGTACATCTAAGAAAGTGATAACTTATGAAGTAAATTGCAACATTTTATCTTCAACACTTAACTTAGAATAACAAGTTGTTTTGAGGACTTTTATGGAATGTTGCATCAGTTTCCTAAGTAAAATAGAATTTTACTTTTGAAAAAGTTAAAGATGGAAGATAACAATGATGGATTATTTCAAGTGCTTAGGTCTTTTTGATCATTAGGCCGAGGGTCCGGTCCCTCCAGAAGTCAAGGAAATGCCTTGAGCCCCTTTGATCTCAAATTACCTTAGTACTTTTTTTGGGGGAAATTAGTAAAACTCTTGAGGGGGAAAAATGATGAGGGAGGTTAATGAATTTGACTTTGCTTGCTGTGATTTTCCAGTGTATTTCCTGCTTTAGTACTTGTGATGAAAGTAAATGATTAACCAACATGTAGCAGCACCATTCATCATATAACACTTTGTAGCACCATCTACCTACCCTATCTACTTAGCACTACCATTTTGTCTTCTTTATTAGGGTGCATTTAGACTTGCAAACCCTTTTCAATCTTTTTCTTTTTACATGATGAATCTATCTATTTCTACCCTTATTACATCCAAGGGCTCAGATTAAACTGTTGAGCACCTTTTATTCACTCTACCTAGCTACTTATCTGCCAAGATTAAACTGTTTGGCTAGATATTTATTCTCTAATCTAAAACATGAAATTGAAATATGACTAAGCCAATTTTAAACAGTTTGACTTATTCATGAATTGTGGCAAAAGTTTCACAAGCTGCACACAATTATTTTATTACAATAGATGAAAAAAGTAGTGGCATTTAGACTTGCACACTTTCCTTGGTCTATTTTTGCTTGGGGTTCATTTCTTTCTCTTTTTTGACCATTTTTATTCTTTTTACCCTTTGATTTTTCTTTTAGGGTATACCCTCTTTACATTTTTAAATTTTTTGATTTTTTGGTTTTCAAGAATATGGAACACCTTTGCTCAAGTAAGAAGGTTTGAACATATTCCACACTTCCATCAAGACAATCATGAAAGATGAAACCTATTGATATAGGAGGCTAACACTGGCTCCACTTGGGGATGTCTTTTCCTTGTGGAAAGTCAAGAACAGTAGATCAGATGCCTCAGAATGTCTTCAAACTGAAAGTAAGGAATTTTCCTTCTTCTGGTAGCTTTATTTACATATGATAGTAAAACTTTTTTGGAACTTAGGGCCTTCACTTCGGGCTTCAATTCCAAGAAGTCACCATCCAATCCAAACTGCAATAACAAAAATATAACAAGCGAACAATATATTATGTACAAGTTAGGAACATTTTAAACATTCTAGTAAATTGGATCAAAATAATGCTTAAGCATTCGACCATTGACTGGTCCTTCTTCAATTTCTGAATTGTCCAAGTCCTTCAAAAAATAAGTATTGTTTCCCTGCAAGGCATGGATGATATAAGGCCCTTTCCACAAGAAATCAAACTTCCCATGTTTCCCTTTTTCTTCTCTTCTAGAATCCCATCTTAGGACCTTGTATCCTAATTGAAAATCCTCTGCTTTAGTCCTTTTATCAAACATTTTCTTTAGCTTTTCCTGTAAGACTTGTGATCTTTGGTATACCTCTTCTCTGGTTTGTTGCAGGTGGATTGTCTGATTAATTCTTCTTTGAATATCATTTGGCTCCACTTGAGCCTCTTGAAGTAATTTCATCACAGGGATTCCTAACGATGATGGGAATCTTGCCTCCAAACCATAAACTAACTCATAAGGACTAGTCCCAATGGATTTCTTGGTTGTAAGTCTGTCTGCCCATAATGCATAGGTCAGTTTCTTATGCCAGTTCTTTTTATTCTCCTCCAACAATTTCTTAATGATATTGATCAAACTCTTATTGGAGGATTCCGCTAGTCCATTACCTTGGGGGTAATAGGCTGTTGAATGGCCTAGAGTAATATGATATTTATGGCAGAAATTTATCATTTTCTTTGATTTAAATGCAGCAGCGTTGTCTGTTATAATCTTTTCTGGACATCCGAATCTTGAAAGTATGTTGGTTTCAAGAAACCCTATGATTACAGAATCATTGGACTGTCTACATGGGATGGCTTCAATCCATTTGGTGAAATAGTCTGTAGCAGTTAAAATCCATCTATGTTGTCCGGAAGAAGGGGGGTGAATCTCTCCAATAAAATATAAACCCCATTGTTGAAAGGGTCTTTCTGTGGAAACTGGTTTTAAAGGCAGAGGTAACAACTTTCTTTTACCCTCAAATATCTGACATTTGTGACAGCTTGTTACAAATTTCTTTACAACAGAAAATAATGTTGGCCAGTAAAAACCAGCCCTTAAGATTTTGTCTGCAGTAGATTTCCAGTAAAGATGTCCTCCACAATCCCCTGCATGAAATTCATTAAGCACTTTATCAGCTTCATCCTTTAAGAGACAATTCAATAAAATTCCTTCGTGATTCTTCCAAAATAAAGTGCTATCTAAAATACAATATTTCGAAGATGTCATCTTTAAAAATCTTTGCTTAGTTCTGGACAACCCTGGAGGAGCTTGCGGGTTTAATAGAACATGAATTATATCAGTATACCAGGGTGAATCTAAGAAAGCTTGACTGATCTGGGGAGTCGCCATCTCCTGCTCGTTATCCAGTTCATTGATATCTAAGGCTTGGCAATTGGTTTCTGTCATAAGTTGTGCTAAGCCTTGGCCTTTTATCAGTTTGGTTGGCTTGATTTCAATATCATATTCCAAAATGGTAGCTATCCACTTACCTCGTTTACCTTCAATTCCATCTTGAGTCAAAATATCTTTAACTACTGCATTGGGCACATATGCTATCACATGAGAATATAATATGTAAACTCTAAAATCTTTGATTGCTTTTACCAATGCAAAAGCCTGTTTTTCCATAATATTGTACTTTAGAGGTGCATCCCTCGGTGCTTTACTAAAAAATGCTATTGGCTTTTCACACCCTTGGTCATCTTTTTGAAGTAAAACAGCTGCAACAGTATGTTCAGAAGCAAATGAAAAAATAATAAAGTCTCTATCAAATTTAGGACTGGTCAACACTGGTGTCCTTGTTAAAGCCATCTTAATTTCCTCGAATGATTGCTTGGCTTCTACAATCCAGTCAATGCCTGAATCTTTCCTCAACATGTTAGTTAGTAATCTAAGTAACTCTGCTAGACTAGAAATAAATCTTCTCAAGAAGTTGATTTTTCCTATAAATGCTTGCAATTCTTTTATGTTTCTGGGGTGGGGTATTTGCAAAATTGCTTGAATTCTTTCAGGATCAATCCTAATGCCATCTTTAGAAATGATATGTCCTAAAATCTTTCCTTCTTCCAAACCAAACAATGACTTTTTAGGGTTTAAAGAAATTCCATATTTTATGCACTTTATAAATACTTGCCTTAGGTGACCTAAATGTTCTTGATCTGTTTTAGAGAAAACGGTCAAATCATCTAAGTAAATAACCAGAAAATCATGTATCTCTTTAGCAAAAGCAATGTCCATCGCACTTTGAAAGGTAGCTCCTGCATTCTTGAGTCCAAATGGCATTTTGACATATTTAAACGTACCCCATGGTGTGGTAAATGCTGTTTTATCCTGATCATCAGGATGAACCAGAATCTGGTTGTACCCTGAAAATCCATCCAGTAGTGATATTCTCGAAGATCCCACTACCCTTTGCGGAATGTGATCCATTTTAGGTAGAGGATAGTTGTCTTTTAAAGAAACTTTATTCAAATTCCTTAAATCAACACACAGTCTGATTTCTCCTGTCTTTTTTCTGGTTGGTACTAGGTTAGAAACCCATTCTGAAAATCTGATAGGAGCTATAATCCCTGCTTCAAACATTCTTTTGATTTCCTTTTCAATTGAGGGTAATAAAATAGGATTAATTCTCTTAAGCTTTTGTTTAAAAGGTTTCTGGTCTGGTTTCAAAGGTATAGTATGTTGAATGATGGATGTATCATAAGATTTGAGGTCTTCATAACTCCAAGCAAAGACGTCCTGGAATTCTTTTAATAGTTCAACATATTTTACCTTCTGATCTTTTGGAAGAGATTTAGACAACTTAAAAATTTTTGGATGTTCTGGTGTTCCTAAGTTGCATTCCTCCATATCGGCTTTAACAGGTTCCATTTTAGGTCTGAATGGAATATCATTTGAGTCGAATAGATCTTCCAAAGGTGTTAATCCTTTGGGTAATTGATTATCTTTTAAATTGATGATTTCTGTCTCATCTACGACCTCATCAAATTCCATTTGTTTCAAATTTTGCATGTCTTTTTCAGTGAATGTGGTTGGATGCAGCATATGAATTACATTTTCTCTTGAAATTTCCATTTTTTGTTCTTTTTCTTGATCAAATTTATCAGCAGTCATGTCTTCATCTAGATTACAGTTAGAAAACTCATTCTGAAGTGTCAAAAAACTATTGATTTGATGGTTATTCACAAATACTTGCCAATTCAAAACATTGTCGGGTATTGCAGGCCTGTGTCTTATCTCAGCTGAAAACTGATGATTAGGATCAAAAGGCAACTTACATGTGCTAGCAAACATTGCTAAACTGTGAGCATGCAAGTTTTGTTTCCTGGGAATCTTGGCAAGTTGGGCTTGTAGAAATGTGTTGAGAATCTCTACAACTGTCTCTCGGTATTGTTTCGGTCTCATGTCCTTTGTTGCACATTCTCCTTTAATCTGTTGGATAATTAGTTCAGAGTCGCCTATGATTGATACCCTAATGCCTCCTAACTTCTTGACATGTTTAAGCCCCAATAAAAGAGCTTCATACTCTGCCATGTTGTTAGTGCATTTGAAATTTAACCTATAAGCATGATCCTCTGCATGATTGTTCTCTACATTGTGTAACCAAATTCCAGCTCCTGCACCTAGTCTGTTTACTGAGCCATCAAACTCTAAATGCCATAGAATTTCATGTTCGTAATCTTCATCAATTGTTTTAATAGATTTTCTGACAAGAGCTAGTTGTTTAGTTGTTTCGGGTTTTTCTTGGTCATCTGGTGTTTCTTTGTTTTCAGATATTTCTTCAATTTTGACAGTGGTTTTGTTTATGATTTCCTTTTCAGGAGCTCCTATTTCAGTAGGAAGATCTGACTCAGCATTGTATAAAATAAAAGAATCCATGTCGGAATGTACAGAATAAACAGGGAAGTTTTCAGGCTTCTCATGGCTACTCACTAAGTACTTCATCAAAGTTTCTCTATATAATCTTTTAGGCTGACCAAAAACTGAAATAGTTGCATAAGACATGTCTAATTGAATAGATCCTCCAAGTTTAGCACCCCAAGACCTAGACAATAACATACCATATTTGGGTGGAATATCGGCAACTACTATGTCCATTAAAACAGACTTAGCAGGGTATTGGACCAAAGTGACACACAGATCTTTAATTAAACCTAAACATTTTACCTGACTGGAATCAAATGAAAACAAATCTTTTTATGGTCTAGTAATATCCAGATTCAATCTTTCCATTACTGCTTTTGGCATCAAATTGTGAGATTCTCCAGAATCAAGCATTGCATTATGGAGTATCTTGTCATGAACATTCAGGCTTACATAAAATGGAGGAGTTCCCCCACTTTCTGGTTTGCCATTAACCTCAGGGCCAAAAAGAAGTTTGGGTTGATCATCAAGAATATTTACTGAATCATCCAATCCGGTAATGTTAATGTTTAAAGACTTGGAAATCTGATTCCTATAGACATCATGTTTAGCCAATTCTGATAAAGGAACAGCTATCTTGAGTTTGCCTATTTCAGCTTCTAGATTAAAGGGTTTTTCTGTTTGAGCTTTAGCGTTTTGCACAGTTTGATTTTCTCGGTTTACTGGATCTTCAATGTTTTTCTCTTTTTCATGAATGAAGTTTTGCTTTGAAGATGTTTCAGGACTAACTTCCACTGTTTCTTCTACAGTTCCTACTTGAGGAGATGTATTAGATTGCTGTTTGTCAATTAGTTGGTTGTCAGAGACATCTTCAATTATTGGATTTGAAAAACTAGGAGTTCTCCTAGGCAAAATTTGTATTTGGGGAATGTTTTGTACAGGGGAAGTATTTTGTACAGGGGGAATGTTTTGTTTTCCTTTGACATTTTGTTTTGTGGTTTTCTGTTTATTTTTCTCTGGTACATCTGTCCGTCTACTTCTCAAGTTGTACTGCTTATGAACCTCGTAGATTGCTGTGTCATAGCCTTCTTTGAAATCAAAAGTCTCACCTGAATGAGTGTGGAATGTTTCAAGGATATGATTCTCTTGATCATCCTGAGATAGGAAGATTTCTGATTCATCTTTGTCCACATTGACATTGTTTATTTCTACATCTTCTGTAGGTCCTTCTGAGGTCGAACCTTCAACAAAGTTTTCTTGGAAAGGTGGTCTAATGTTTTGATCAGGGACATTCTTTCCAATATTTTGGTTCAGATTCCTTCTAAAGTTTGGGTTTCTTGCAACATTCTGGTTATCAGTAGCAGACTTTCTTTCAATGGTTTCCACTCTATCACCTAATCTTTCCATACCTTTAATGATTACATCCGGCTTCTTTTCAAAAGCTGAAGGTTCTTCCTTCATAGGCATTCTTCTCTCTGCTCTTTCTCTGGCTCGTTTTTCTATCAGATTTGCTTCTACGCTCACCACTATGCTCTGCATTTCCTCTAGTGTTTGTGGAGCTCTTTCCCTAAGAGAATAAGCTATTTCAGAGTCAAAACCGTCTGGGAATTTGACCAACACGTTATTAGGTGAGGGTCTTAGATTCAGAGGAACTGCATGATATGATTCATTAAATCTTATGATGTAATCTGGTACGGTTTCATTTGGTCTTCTTCTTAATTTTTCAAATTCTGATAGGATCTGGAGAGGATCTTTCTTTTTCTCCCATCTGTTCAAAAATGCCCTATACAAAGCTTCTAGGTCAGCAATACTGTTAGGGGTGAGAGCCCTAAACCAAGTTCTAACTTCTCCGGTAAGACTTTGTACGAAAATTCTCATACGGATATCATCAGTATCAATCTCATAAAACTCAAAGTAATCTGTCATCCTTTTGGTGTGTTGTTGAGCTGTGTAGGTACCTGATCCGTCAATAGGTGTGATCTTACTTTGGTAGTCTGGTGGTAAAGCTGGAGGGTTGGCTGGTAATATTAAAGGGGCATATCGATTGGCCATTGGAAGATAAAGTGGAGTAACAAGAGTAGCCGGTCTAGTAGGTGGAGATGGAGGTCTGACAGGTGTTTGAAAAGTGGCTGAGTTCGGAGATGCTTCATTTATTACAGAAATGTTTGAGCTTTCTTCAAAGGCTTGCTCAGATTGAATGGAGTTATGAAATTCTCTGTCAAGATGATGCGAAACAAATCTATATTGCAATTCTTCAATGAACCAAGGATCTGGAATCAACCTAGATAATTCGGTCTCAGAAAAATTTACAAACAAAGATGTTTCAAATCTCGCGTCAAAAGGAACGTCGTCAATATAAATAATTTTCACAGGACAAGATGCAGATCTAGAGAGTGGTCTAGAACTACCTGTACTTTCCTGACTTCCTCTTTCAGAACTTTCTTGACTTCCTTGTCTTCTAAGAATCCTAGGGATCAGATTTGGATTTTCAAAAATTGGTGGTGGATTTGGGTCAGGGTTTGACCTAGTGTGTCGAATCCTTTCTAAAGCCAGTTTTCTTAGAATATGTGTTTTTGAATTTTGGGTTTTACTTGAAAAATAAATACAACTTCTACAAATTCTTTAAGAAATAATGATATGTGATTAAGATTTCCTCAAAGATCTGTTTAAACTAGAGAATCTGATTGAAAAATTTGAAACTAAGATTTCAACTTATAAGCTAAATCAGAGATAGACTGAAACAGCATTTATTTACTTTTGCAATTGCATAGCAAAAGCAATTTCAAAGGCTTGCTGGCTGATATTCAGACTCTGTCTGTAGATTATAAATCAAACGATAGTATCAATAAAATGATTCAGTCCCCAGTATGGTCGCCACTATGTTATCACTCAGGTTTTCCTAGAAGTTGTGTAAGAGGAAAGTATACCCGAGGTAACCACAAACCAATCTTTTAGATGCAGAATCTAGCCAATCTGCATCCATAGAGGGCTCTCTCTTTATGATTTATCTTTGTTTTTGAATGATTTTAGGCTAGTTATAGATTCAAAGTTTGTTTTGGGAAATTGGTGGAATCCACAAACTAAGGGCAAGGTTGAGAGCTTTCAGTCCATTGGGCTATGGAGTCTAAGGATGGCTTTACTGGATTTCTTTTCTGAACACAAGATGGTATTACAGGGCAAGATAGCTAGACAAAGAACAATCCTTAAAATTTAAAGTGGATGGATGGTCTTGAAGGGATGAAAGGCAACTAAGAATCTTTCACCATATTCAAAAAGAAGAAGAGAAATGATTACAAGCAAAGAGAAATGAAGGATTCTTTGTTACAGTAATCAACAATATTGAATCAGAAAAACATGAGCAATTAAGAATTCATGCTTATAACTAATCCAGAAGAAAACATCGAGAATAATCACATTTGAAAACAGAGTACAATTAAGCAAATTCTGTTTCAATCCTTTATGTAAACTATTTAGAAATGGATATGATGATAGCATAAACTAATATAAAATTTAAACACAAGGGTTGGAAAACTTATTGAACTGGAAGTCCAACACATGAATCCTGCAACAAGTCCAGTGCTTCAAAACGTCATCCAGTAAGCCACAAGTAAATTTGTCCAAAAGCTTTTTTATTCCGAAAACCTCAATGTTACAGCAGAGTAATAGAATCCACCCTTCAAAACTCTCTTTGAAGGCTTATTTATACAAAAATAATCTTAACAATCTTACTCTATCCTAGCCCATAATTCAGGCTGACTTAAAGCGTATTTATAACAAACAAGAGACACATGGTCTCGAAAATATAATAATGAGTAACGGCTGATGTGCTGTTCCTTTCTTCATGGACGTGCTAAGGATAAGTGCTCTAAATAGGGCTCTGTGCTGTCCTTTGCGTATTCCTTTGACTTGTTGAATACTTTTACTTCTCACGGATACTCTTTACTCTTTCATCTGATACTCTTTCATCTGATACTCTTTCATCTACATTTCTGTTTTTACCATTTACTTAATAGTAAAGATAAACTTTTATCCTAACAACATTTTTTTACAAAATTTCCAGCATTTCCTTCCACCACTGATCATCTGGTATCATTGTTCTTCTGAGCTTCCTTAAAGTTTCATCGGCTTCAGTAAGTTTATAAAAAGTGGGCTCGTTCGGAAATAGATACTTTAACTCCTGTTCCAGATGAAACAGATTTCTCACTTTTTCATAAATACTCTTCCCAGTTGGTACTGTAGGTTCTGATGAGCTAGTAGAACCTATACTAGTAGAACTTACAGCTGTATGTTTAGCATGAGCTTTGATTCTTTTCTCATAAGTTTCCAAGTCTACTATTTGATCCTCTGTGAGCATGGGACTTGGCAAATCACTGTCCAGCAGAGCTTGAAATTTTTCTCTGAAAACGTTGATGTCGACCAAAATATTATTACACTTTCTTTCTAGATTTTGCATGAAAGTTCTCTTTGTAAAAATTATCTTTGCCTCCAAAACTACACCTGTTCTGTCATCAATTCCTAGCAATGCTAGCTGTTGTTTTGTTCTTGAATTCAAAAACTGAATGAGCTGCTGGGCTAGCTCTGGCTTGCCTCTTAATTCATGTCTAGTTTTGTTTATTTCCTCCTGGGCTATCTTGACTAACTCGTTCTGTTCAAAAATAGCTTGAATGGAAGGCCAAATATCTCTTATTAAATTAATGATGTTGTCCCAAAGAATATCATTTATTTCATTCAGAGGCTTTTCCAGTGTAAGATCTTTTTGCAAAGCCTCAACCAATTTTTCCAACCTTTTTATTTCTCTGAGGTTGTCAGCAACTATCTTTTTGGATGTGTCATATTTTCCCTCCAATTTTGTTAATTGTAATTTTGCTTCTTGGAGTTCTGTGACCTTTAGCTGCAAACTCTCCATCTGTTTAGTCAAATCATCAGAATTCAAATTAGAAATATTCACCTGAGATGATTGTTCCTGTTGTCCTGTAGTACCTGCTGCTGAAGCCTGTTTGAGAATTTCCTGTTCCTGCAATGCCTTTTCCGGCTCCTTCTCGGTTTCATTTAGTCGCTCTGTCAAGTTTAAGAGCAACTCCATCATTTCTTCTTGTGAATTTCCTTTTATTATTTCCTGTGTCTGGGGGTGCCTTGAGGCTGGTATTTTCAACTGTTTTCTCAGTGCGGCTATATCATCCTCTTTCTTTTTTATCAGTGCCTCAATACCTTTAGTGTCTTTGGGATTGTGTCCCAAACCAATAATGATCTCTTCCAGAGACTTTATTCTATTGTCCTTGGCCTGTGAGGAGGCCCTTTCAATTTTCCATGTTGTAGCAGTATTATTCAAGGAATCTTGTAGTGTTAAAGCCGCCATGGCTTTGTTGGTGAGAGTGGAATAAACCATTTCCCCTGTTTGCCTATGAAGCTCTATCTGGTCCAAGGGATGGATATCCTTTGCTAACACTTCAAAATTGGTTCTGATATAATCTGTTGCTGAAGTTGGCTTTGGCACTTTAGCTTTGAAGTGGCTCATTTGCATTTTACCTTGTGAAAGATCAAATGCTGACATCAACCTTTGCTGATTGTGAGGAGCCATCTTCATATCCTGATCATAGACCTTCATTTTTAATGGTTCATTCCTTGTTTTGATATCAATGAAGGTTTTCTTTATGTCTCCAGTATCTGTCTTGGGCGGTCTGAAAGAAGATACTTCAGTGCTCGGTTGCTTTTGTATCCCTTTCTGGCTTATATTTGTTTCACTTGCTGTACCTGTTTGCTGACTATCTTCCCTGCCATCATCAAATATTTCATCTATGATCTCTACATCTGGAGGTAGATCAGACTTGTGTTTTTTAGCTTGATAGACTTGTGGGGCTCCTTTTGAAGGTGTGGTATCTGGAGCTAGCCTCTTTTTCCCTATTTCCACATTCAGTGGAGTTTGCATCTCTGGAACTTGGATTTGCTTTGCTGGTGTTTGAGAAGCCTGAGATTGTTCTGGTGCTTTGGAACTCTGTGATTTTTCTGCCATGACCAGGGTTTCAATGACCTGAACTATAGGTTCTTTTCCTTTACCCTTAGGCTTTGCTGCTACTGATGGGCTGTCTTCTTGTATAGCTTGTTGTAGAGTAGCTGCTGAAGATGTGCCAATGTATGGTACCTGCATTTGATCATATGTTTCTAGGTCAAATTTCTTCTCAACATCTTTCATAAGTTTATTCAATTTGGCAGCTCCACTTCCCTCTTCAACAAGTGTTCCGTTAACCCATTCATCTTGATTTGCATACTGTTCTATGTCAGGAATTCTGTGATGTATATAAGGAGATGACTTATTTTTTAACCTTCTTTCACAAATGAAACCAAAGGGGTCATAAGGGACCCAACGGAAAGATGTCTGGAATTTTCTCTCTAATATAAGTACTGCATCTCTCTCAGCTTCTCTAGAATTGCAAATGAAAGGACCTAACTGGCTTTTGATCCTTAACTGTGCTTTCTTCTTTACATTGCAGAAATGGATTACATCTGAGTTATTCATCTGTCTAAAGTATTCCAAAGCAAAAATTCTCATTGTTACATATCTGGGTAACTTGAATGGATGTAATTCACATCCATAAATCCTGATAACTGTATGGTTTTGGTACAAGTACCAATCCCCAACTTTGTAACTTTTTGACAATTGCAGGGTCATTCTTATCTCAGTACTAAGCCTGGGGGGAGAAACTCCTGTTAACAAGGTTGTAGCAGGATGTACAAACTGATCAATGAATTCTGAATAAGAGTAGGGAGAATCAAAGGACAAATGAATGATGGGGGACCAAAAAATAACAGACCTGGGATTACCTTTAGCATCAAGTTTCTGAACAGGGAAAGGGAATTTGTCTGAGTGATAGAAAATTATGAGGTGATAGATAACCGAGGAGTACTTGAAAACCTTTTCATCATCTAGCCTTAAAAATTGATCATGGATTTTGTTGGCAATGAAGGAAGCATAGTCATACTTAATCTCAGGAGGTTGTCCAGGGGTGAAGATAGATAGCAAAGCCAGAGTTATCTCGTCAACATACTCACTGGTATTGAATCCTAAGACAAAGGATATTACATTCACAATAAGCCTTCCCAATTGATTGAAAAAACAAAAACCATAGGGGGGAGTCCCTTTTGGCTGATGCTCAGGTAACATGAAGTACTGACACATTGCTTTCAATTTCTCTGGAGTTAACAGTCTGGTTTTCTCGATTAGCCCTTCCATGGATAGAGGTGCTAATTCTTGTTCTGGCTCAAATTGTAACATAGCATTGATAGCCTGAGGTGTTATAGGGAACAAAACACTTTGATCAGGAGCTAATACAGCTCTTTGTATGGGATCATAATTTGCATGACAATAATGAATGATTTCGGGGAAAACGTGAACTGTAGGAATGAAATACCTTGGGAGATTGGATTCCCACAACCCTATAAGATCTTGCCCCTTTGAGTATTCGTCTCTGCAGCGACAGAAACGCAAACGGGGACTTTCATCGAAATGCAGGTCTTTTATTTGGAAATCTTCATCTATGAGAGGCAAGTAGTCTAGATCTCGGTGAGGAGCATTCAAAGGAGTGTCATTTAGAGCAGTAGGGGCCTCCATTTTGGTTCTTGTGGATTCAAAATGGAGGTTTCAGTTTTTCTTGCAGACCGGACGGGATATCTGACAAAAGAAGAAATTGGAACAAATTGCAGGTTTGGGAAGCAAATTCACAGGTTTTAAATCTTCAATGAGGACTCAGAGAGGACTTTTGACCACTTTTTCAGAGAAAATACACAGGAAACTAAGCTTAACTTGCAGTCGGGGCGCGGAATGATAAATACCTGTTTTTTAATGGAAACTGGTTCTTCAACAGGTAATGAACAATGGCGGGGACGTTCTTCAACACGGGCGCAGCTGAATTTCGGAGTAAATTGGTGTATTTGCAGTGGAATTTGAAAATTGCAGCGGGAGCTCTGTCTCTTTCAGAAACTAAAAATAACTAAAAAAACACGAAAAATGGCTTATTTACAAGTCAAAAGGGTTTTTGTCTTTTTCGAGGTGATGACGTCATTGACGTACGGGGTGACGTAGGGAAGTGGGGCCGGCGGTATGCGGTAAGCGGTAAGCGGTGAGCCCGCACTGCTTATGGACGAAGGCGATAAAGGACGCGGGGGGAGCGATTCCATAGTTTTAACGCCACGTGGAATGCTGACTTTTCAAAAACCGCCCATCCCCCGCTGGTTAACATGCTGGCAAGGGATGGGCAGCGGGATTGATGATCACCGTTGATCAACGTACGGATGATCCAACGGCTGAAAGGGATGGGGACTTGTGCGATTTCAAAGGTGGGCCCGTCAAATTTTAAAAAGGTTTTAATGCGTAATGTAATCATCCCGGGGAAAAGTTAATAAGCGGCAATGGTTGTTAATTAGTCCAAATGATTAATTAACCCCGTGAAATTATGAAATGGATTGCGGCGGAGTTTGGCCAGGTGGAATGCCACGTGGAATGCTGACGGTGGCATAGACTTTCGCAAAGTTTATTGACATGTTTTGGTATTAAACATACTTGTCGTATGTCTAAAGTTTTTTGTATATATTTTTATTATATGGTAAATTAATCAATACATAACTAATTCACCATAGGGGCGGGGATTAATGTTATAAAGATATATTTCACCAAAGGGTTTGTAAGATGGGGTTTTATTTTTAATGTGCGGGAATATATACTTTGGTAAAACATTATAATAAAGGGTTTTGGGGATATTTATAGAAAAGGGAGTTATATACTTAGGAAAAGGGATTTCACTAGGGATTTAATATAGTAGAATTAAATGTTAATATGGTAAAGGACAAGGAAAATCAAAACATCTTTGTACATCTAAGAAAGTGATAACTTATGAAGTAAATTGCAACATTTTATCTTCAACACTTAAACTTAGAATAACAAGTTGTTTTGAGGAATTTTATGGAATGTTGCATCAGTTTCCTAAGTAAAATAGGATTTTACTTAGGAAAAGTTAAAAATGGAAGATAATCAATGATGGATTATTTCAAGTGCTTAGGTCTTTTGATCATTAGGCCGAGGGTCCGGTCCCTCCAGAAGTCAAGGAAATGCCTTGAGCCCCTTCGATCTCAAATTACCTTAGTACTTTTGGGGAAATTAGTAAAAATCTTGAGGGGGAAAAATGATGAGGGAGGTTAATGAATTTGACTTTGCTTGCTGTGATTTTCCAGTGTATTTCCTGCTTTAGTACTTGTGATGAAAGTAAATGATTAACCAACATGTAGCAGCACCATTCATAAGATAACACTTTGTAGCACCATATACCTATCCTATCTACTTAACACTACCATTTTGTCTTCTTTATTAGGGTGCATTTAGACTTGCAAACCCTTTTCAATCTTTTCTTTTTACATGATGAATCTATCTATTTCTACCCTTATTACATCCAAGGGCTCAGATTAAACTGTTGAGCACCTTTTATTCACTCTACCTAGCTACTTATCTGCCAAGATTAAACTGTTTAGCTAGATATTTATTCTCTAATCTAAAACATGAAATTGAAATATGACTAAGCCAAGTTTAAACAGTTTGACTTATTCATGAATTGTGGCAAAAGTTTCACAAGCTGCACACAATTATTTTATTACAATAGATGAAAAAAGTAGTGGCATTTAGACTTGCACACTTTCCTTGGTCTATTTTTGCTTGGGGTTCATTTCTTTCTCTTTTTGACCATTTTTTATTCTTTTTACCCTTTGATTTTTCTTTTAGGGTATACCCTCTTTACATTTTTTAAATTTTTTGATTTTTTGGTTTTTCAAGAATATGGAACACCTTTGCTCAAGTAAGAAGGTTTGAACATATTCCACACTTCCATCAAGACAATCATGAAAGATGAAACCTATTGATATAGGAGGCTAACACCACTTGCACACTTTCCTTGGTCTATTTTTGCTTGGGGTTCATTTCTTTCTCTTTTTTGACCATTTTTATTCTTTTTACCCTTTGATTTTTCTTTTAGGGTATACCCTCTTTACATTTTTAAATTTTTTGATTTTTTGGTTTTTCAAGAATATGGAACACCTTTGCTCAAGTAAGAAGGTTTGAACATATTCCACACTTCCATCAAGACAATCATGAAAGATGAAACCTATTGATATAGGAGGCTAACACCCTAAACTTGTCAATATCAACCTTTTGACGGGAAAACTTAAAAACAAAATAGAATTGAATGCAGAGTTAGAAATAGAGGAGTTATAAACTTTGCACTCGAATGATGAAAGTTTGCCAAGCAGTCTGGCCCCTTTAGAAGAGTTGTTCGATTTTAACGATGTGGCAAATAAACCAAAATTGGAACTTGTAGAGACTGAAGTGGAAGAGTGCAATATAGGCAGTGAACTTAAACCTATGATGATTAAACTGTCTAAAACTTTAACATCTCACATTAAACCCAAATACATAGAGCTGTTTAAAGAGTTTTCTGATGTTTTCGCATGGAGTTACGAAGATCTTAAATCCTATGACACTGAAATAATACATCACAAAATTCCCCTCAAAGAAAACCAAAAATCTTTCAAACAGAAACTGCACAGAATAAACCCTATTCAGTTGCCTTTGGTTCAGAAGGAGATCATGAAAATGTATGATGCTGGTATTATTGTCCCTATTAGATATTCTGAGTGGGTGTCTAATCTGGTGTCGGTTAGGAAGAAAACTGGAGAGATCAGGCTTTGTATAGACTTTAGAGACTTAAACAAAGATTCATTAAAAGACAACTACCCTTTACCTAATATGGATCATATTTTACAAAAGGTGGTAGGGTCTAGAATAATTTCTTTGCTTGATGGCTATTCAGGGTACAATCAGATCTTAGTTCACCCTGCTGATCGATTAAAGACAACCTTTACTACACCATGGGGCACTTTCATGTATGTGAAAATGCCTTTTGGTCTAATAAATATTGGAGCAACTTTTCAAAGAGCTATGGACATAGAATTCTCGGAAGAACTGGGCTACTTCATCATTATATACCTTGATGATGTCACTGTGTTTTAAAAAAAAAATGAAGAGCACTTAAAACATTTAAGAAAAGTTTTCGAGAAATGCAGAAATTTTGGGATATCTTTAAACCCTAGGAAAACACTATTTGGTCTCCAAGAAGGTAAACTTCTTCGGCACATTATTTCAGAAGAGGGTATTAAGATAGATCCAAAGAGGATTGAGGCCATATTGCAAATCTGTCATCCTCAAAATATCAAAGAGTTGCAGTCTTTCATTGGAAAGATTAAATTTTTGAGAAGGTTAATCCCCAACTTGGCTGAGCTTCTTAGAAATATCACAAACATGTTAAAGAAGGAGCAAGGGGTAAAGTGGACCTTGAAAGCAAAGAAGTCCTTTGAGCTGGTGAAACAAGCGTTAACCAAAACACCGGTTCTTATAAGTCTTGATTTTTCAAAAGATTTTTATATTTTTTCGTTTGCGTCAGAACATACCATAGCTGTTGTCCTTTTACAGAAAAATCCACAGGGACAAGAGAATCCTATTGCATTCTGTAGTAAGGCATTGAGGGATGCCCCCCTGAAGTATAGCATTATGAAGAAGCAAGCTTTTTCTTTGGTTAAAGCATTGAAAGACTTCAGGGTATACATCCTTCACTCACACATCATTGCCTTTGTCCCAAGCTCAGTTGTTAAAGACATTCTAACATAGGACCCAGATGGTAAGAGAGGTAAGTGGATTGCTGTTATTCTTGAATATGATTTAGAGATAAAAACCACTAATCTCATAAGAGGCCAAGGTCTAGCGAGGTTAATGGCTGAATCAAATTTTGAAGTTCTTAATATTAATATGATTGATGCTTTAGATGACCAAGAAGGACTCTCATCTCCCATTGTTGAAGACCATTTTATGAATTCCTCTTGGTATGCTGATATAATTTACGTTTTGCTTGATTTGAATACACCTCCTTGTTTGACAAAAACAAAGGCAATATTTTTAAAGTTAAAAGCTGTAAACTATTGCATTATAGATAGATGTCTTTATTGGAAAAATGCAAGTGGTGTATTGCTTAAATGTTTGCCTGAGTTTGATGTAGAGAATGTTAAGCACCAATTCCATGAAGGAGAGTGTGGAGGCCATTTGTACTGGAAGACAATAGCCAACAAAATTTTGAGGGCTGGTTTCTATTGGCCTACTCTTTTCCATGATGTGCACAAGATGATCATAGCCTGTGATAAGTGTCAACTTTCTGAAAGAAAAAGAAAACTTCTACCCCTACCTCTGCATCCAATTTCTGTTGAAGCTCCATTTCAATAGTGGGAACTTGACTTCATAGGTGAAATCCATCCACCATCTTCTGCCCAACATAGATGGATTCTCACTGCCACAGACTATTTCACTAAGTGCATAGAAGCCATACCTTGTAGGCAGGCCAATGATTTGGTTATTATAAAATTCATGGAGACTAACATTCTCTCCAGATTTGGCTGTCCTACCAAGGTCATCACTAATAATGCAGCAGCATTTGGGTCAAGAAAAATGGTTGAATTCTGTCATAGGTATCAGATAACATTGGGGCATTCCACGGCCTATTACCCTCAAGGTAATGGACTTGCAAAATCCTCAAACAAAAGTTTAGTGAACATAATCGAGAAACTGTTGGAGGAAAACAAAAAGTCTTGGCACACAAAGCTAGTTCATGCACTTTGGTCTGACAAATTGACTTTGAAGAAATCTATTGGTATGTCACCTTTCCAACTTGTGTATGGTACTGATGCAATTTTTCCAAACGGTCTTGGTGTACCAGTGATGAAGTTGATTCAAGAGTTACAAACTAAAGAAAATGACATGATCAGAAGAAGAAATCAAACCATTCATCTTCAACAAACCAGAGAGGATGTTTATAACAAAGCATTGCAAAAGCAGGACAACATTAAAAATATTTTTGATAAAAGAACAAAAGCTAGCAATTTCAAGATCGGGGACAAAGTTTTAAAGTGCGACTCAAAGAGGGAAGATAAGGGAAAGCACGAGAAATTTGACAACTTATGGCTTGGCCCTTACTCTATTCATTCAGCTGCTGGTAATAATGCATTTTTCTTACAAGAATTGAATGGAGCAGAATTGTTTGGGGGTCCTGTCAATGGTAGGATGCTTAAGCATTACTTCTCTTCATCCATGTTATCTTCCGAAATCCTTTTATCTTTTTTCTCATTATAAATACTTCACCCACCATTGCATTCAAAGTTATAAAATCAAAAATACAAAAAAAAAAAAAAAGAAAGAAAAGAGGGCAGACTGTGAAAAAAAGAAAGGTATAGCCCCATACCAAAAAAAGGAACAAACCTAAAAGTGCACAAGCTCAAATGACACTCCTGAACAACACACTTCTAGTTAGTCAAACAGCCTAATCTTGACTAATTAGTTTTAAATTTTCTATTGATAGGATAGTGAATTCGATTTGCCAAACTGTTTAATCTTGGCTTATCAGTAGATAGATTAGGATAGAAATTAAAGGTTCAAACATGATCAAAATCTGAACTTGAATTTTCAAAGAGAAAATGACTCAAATCTGTTCCAAATGTTGAGTCAAAAGCTGTAAAAAATCTGGTTTTGAACAGCTTAAAATCTGAACCAGTTAGCAAAGGAAAGACAACTCAAGTAAGAGTCAAAATAGAGCTGAAAAAGGGTGAAGGAAGTGTTTGAAACTTTCAGATCCTAAGCCTTCCATTTTGTTTTAAATTTTCTGCAAAATAATGTCTATGTGAAGTTTGTTTTTATGCCATAGACCAGCATCAAGTTAGACTTTTCAATCCTGACTTGATTGCTTTTTAAATTTCTGCTGTAGAATTTAGAGAATAAATTCTATTGGAAAATTTAATCCCAACAGACAGTAGATTAGGTAGAGAATCATATGGGTTCAACTGTTCAATCTGAGTCCATGGGGAAATAAGAAGTAGAAGTAGATTGGATTTCTTGCTTTCAAAAAGAATAAAAAGTTGTAAAAGAGTTTTCCAATCCAAGTGCACTCTAAAGAAGAAAAAATGTTAGAATAGTAGGATTGGGTAGGCAGAAATATTGTATTGATGAAGTTCCATTGTTAATCCATGAATGCTAATGTGTTCCAGAGCATAAGAAGATCATCCACATAAAGAAAGGCAACCCAATGGATAAGGCAACTGATCAGCCTCCCAGAGAAAGAAAGTCTAAAGTTCTCGATGCCTTCAAGAAGGCACCATCCCAAAGTGGAGCCACTGTTAGCCACCTATGAAATTTGTTATACCAAAAGGTGGCTAAATCATTTTTGAGCCTTCAAGGAACAAATTTTATTGCAAAAACGTGTTGGCTCTTGAAGACTCTTGAAATGCCTCATGCCTCTGTCTAAATCTTCACTGTTGTGCTCATTTCACACTCAGAAATTCTGCTGATTTCCAAGACAAAATACTGCTGCAAACATCATTTTCCTTCTCTCTCCTCTTCCAAAACTAACCTTGTTTTCTCTCCTTTTTTCCCCATAAAATCCCTCATTCTCATGTTTTTCCCCTTTCCCCTTCATCAAAATCCCTTTGATAAGGTTTAAGACCCTTTCTTGCCTTATCGAAACCCTCAAAATCCTTTGAAAATCATTGAAAATCCATAAAAATGCACTTTTTATATTATAGACTTAAGCCCCCTTGGGCTAAGTCAAAAACCTTTCCCCTCCATATGCCCTAGAGCCAGAACCAGGTGCTAAGCCCTTTCAGCACTTATCAAGTTAGAGGAAAACAGTGCACAAATCGTGTGCCTCACCAAGTTCTCCGATGTCGATTAGCCCTCCATTCTATCTCCCCTGGTCACATTATCTTCCATATAACCCATAACCCCACAGACGGGTGCCAAGCCATATTGAAAATTAATTTTTCGCCCCCGAAGTATAAACCTTTGTTTATATAAATTTTTCGGTTTTTGTTATATTCTAAAGTTTACTGCCAGTGCAAAGTTCTAGTCACTCTCCACCGTCAACCTGATCTGCAAATCGACGGCGCGTAATCTATCGCCCCGGTGGTCCCCGCTAGCCATTCACTATTGCAAAACCAGGCGGGATCCATCACACCGCTTTCGAAAGAAAGGTGGTTTTTCCCCGAGCGGTAGCGATGCCATTCACCGATCAATGCATGGCCTTGAGCACTATTGAAAAACTGCCCTCATCGCACGTTAAAGGTCGGATGTGGAGTGGGCGCGATATTGATGTGTGCCGTACGATCTGAGGCTGCTCATCGGATGGTGTTCGTGCTTTGGAAAATCCCGTGCGATAACTCAAGGTACGACGCAGTATTAAAAGCACCTCTGCCATCGATCTGATCTATAGTTTGACGGCCCACACTTCATTTCCATGATTCCTCATCCAGTCTGCATTTCCAGACCCGGGGTTTTATTTCGCCTAATTCTATTGAAAATATGAAGTTCGGGCGTGTTCTATAAGGATTTTATCGTGGGATCTCTACTGTTGATGGCTTGGGCCGCTCTCATCCGACGGCCCATGATCGTCTCGATTCCTGATCTTAATTTTTTATCATTTTTGCCCAAAACAAAGGTTTTTACCCATTTCTCCATTTTTCCAAAAACTGACTCCTCCGCTTTGACTTTTTGCCTCCACTCCTGACCGTCGATCTCTGCGCGATCGACGGCTCCGATTTAATTCCTCCCCCCATTTCCTTTTGACTCACTCTAAATCAATCTCAACCGTTGGATGATGCCATCCAACGGCTACACTCTCCCCACATGTCCTCTGAAGCAGTAAGACCTATATATGCAGGATTTTGTAATATTTTTTTGTGTTTTGTAGGGTTTAAATGATTTCTCTGCTATGTCTGAAGAAAATTTAAAGGCAAAGGGTGGTGATCCTCCCACCTTTGATTCATCAAAGAAAATCATTTGCAGGGTTTAAAATTCATGTTTCATCAGTGTTTCATGAGGCATTGATGCCATATCACCCCTGCGCAGCCCTGCACACCAACAAATACAGTAAATCAAGCACAAATAAAAGAGTATCAGTGTCGAAGACAAAAATATACCAGAACAGAAGATTGAAGACAGATTTTTGGGGATTACGTCTAAGATGGTTTATCAAAAGCCTAATCCCCAATCAAAACATGATTAAAAGGAAAATCATAACGGTTCATCAGACAGAAAACCTCCACCACCACAGCTGAGGCAAATTGATTCCTCCCAGCTACCACGATGCCACCTGTGCCTCAAAGCATTCAAACAGAGGCCAAAGTTATTTATCAGGACCAGATATCTGCCTCACAACACCACTAGAGGATAAATTCTACAGACAAACTAATGACAAAATATCAGCAGAGTAACTTTGATATCACACAGAGCCTCAAAGGTCAAAAGGAGCTCCCACCGAGCTTAAATCTTTATGTAAATCATTTAATACAGAGGAAACCTATGTAAGTTTCTTCATTGAGCCCCCCAAAGGCTGAGAAGCCATTAAGTTCGTATTAATTGTCTTTAGAGATCTTTCATCAGATCTCACCTCCTCATCCTTCTATAAATACTACTGGAGAAGATGAGAGAGGGGTTGGTTGATTTGGCTACTGAACATTGAAATGTAATTGAGCTTGGGACTTCTACTTGTAAATAGTGTTCACTGGCTCTTGGAGCTCTACTTGTGATATATAAGTTAGACTGAGATGAGTAGATGATTGCTAAAATAAAGCATTGAACTTAAATCTGTAACTAGTTTGGAGCATCAATACACGCTGATTTATGGGATCCTGGTCTATGTTGACAGTGATGTTTTTATCATTGTAACTTGTTATTTTGTTTCTATTTTCACTGTGTTCACCTTATCTTATAAAGAACAGCATGCATAGAGTTAGGACCTACTGTATATCAGTACCCTTCTCTGACTGAAAATCTTTATCTGAATGTTTTCTTCCAATCTGTTTTATTCAGGAATGATTTAATTCAGTTTAAGCATAGGAATGTTGGCATTCCCTTGTCTTATTGTCTTAGCTAAATATTGTTCTTGAATGTTACTTTCCGTATATGTTAAGTAGTGATGAACTAAGGAAGATATGGTAAGCCTTGGTCCTAGTTTTATCCCCAAAGACTATCTGAATGTTTCCCTTGGAATGTGTTGAAAGCTGGCTAGTTTAGAAGTACTTACCAGATCTTAGGCCATTCTGTGTTGTCTTTGTGTTTGTCTTGAAAGTAACCAAGTAAAGCAGAGCTAGGAGAGGATTTGTGGTGAGCCCAGCCTGCTAGTCTCTACTCCAACAGTTGCCTTCAAGTTGCCCTTTGTTTTAAAATGTTTTTCTTTTGAAATTATATCAAAGGCTGGCTAGTTTAGAAGTACTTACCAGATCCTGTGTTGCTTTTATGTTTTTCTTAAGTGTTTGTTAAAGGCTGGTTAGTTTCAAAGTACTTACCAGATCCTGGGCTGCTCTTTGTCCTTCATTTGTTTAATTCCCCTTCTTGGTGTATCATTTCATTCCATAAATCAAACTTTAAGGGGATCCTTAGACATAGATGACTTGCCCCATGGACCACTCTTGCCTCTTGTTGTTTCAATTAAATCCTATTATGATTCCATAGCCCAATGGAATAAAACCTGCAGTTATCTTTCTTCCTGGCCAAGCTTTGTTCTATGTGCTTGCAACTTCACACCTTTGAACTCTTTGCATTTAGGACTTTCCACCTCAAACAGTAATCTTTCTCAACCACCCAGAAACAAGAAAAACCCTTGGCCTTCATAACTAGCCTAAAATAATTACACTAAACTTCATAGACAAATCCATCTTTGCACTTATTGGAGAGATCCCTCTCCGGATTCAGGAGGGCTAGATCCTAGAATCCCAAAGTGGTTGAAACGATGTTTCTCCCTGCTGTCGGACTTTTGCCAATCTTGCTGATTACAGGGAGCTAACAACCGAAATACATACTGACTCTGTAGGATACAATATTTGGTTCTAGGAACCTTGCTTTCCCAATCCATTCCCAATATAGTGAATAGAACATCATCACCATATGGAACCAAAAGGAGAAATATACTGAGTTCCATATGAAATTCCAGGTGGTGACAATAGTCCCCCAAGTGGAACCAGCGTAGTTTTGCTCCTTGCTGCCCCTGAATATAATGTGGCAAGTGCCCCAACCACTTGCTTGTTGTATCTATCTACACATCTACTTGGGAGTAGTAAATGACATTAGGGGTCAACTAAGTGTACCCAAAATGGAACAATACTTGCCCAAAGCCATACAAGAAAGGGCTAGCTCTATCATTGAATTTGGTCTTAAGAAGACCATGAAGTCCAAGGAGAGGCTTGCCCTCTTTTCGAGCAATGTACTGTAAATAAATGGTAAAGGAATGTAAATTCTTTGTTAGTTTATAAATAAGTACAAAGAAAAAACCCTTACCATGTATTGTTGGAAAGCTGGTGATGAGGTCCATAGATGAGCTCTCCCATATCTCTCCCAGAAGAGTAAGTGGTTGTAACAACCTTCTAGGATGGTTGTTTCCCTCCTCATTCTTCAAGAAAACTACACATTCCTTGATATGATGGAGAACATCCTCCTTGAGACCCTCCCATGAGAATTTCTCCCAAATGGCTTGATATTTCCTGATGAAATCCTGGTGACCGGAAAGGAGTGAGTCATGTGTTGCATGTAGTATATTCTCCTTGAGCTTCGAATCTATAGTCAAGAAGACTCAACCCTGGTAATAGATGGCTCCATCCACCACTCTATACCTCTCATCAGTAACCTATCTGTCAAGTGCTTCACATGTGAAGTGGTTTTTGGAATCCTCCAACAATAGTTGGGATTCCCAATATGGATCTATATCACTCAATGACATTGTTGCTAGTTTCTGTAATAAGGCACCTGTCACCTCATAGCTCCCCTCTTTGACATGATCAACGCCAAAGTCACATGCCAGAGTACTACTATCATACTTTTGTTTCCTCTCTTGCAGTTGTTTCTGCTCAAGAAAAGATTGAAGTTCATGGTGGTCAATATTCACTTGGAAGCTATTTCCCATCCACAACCTCCTAAGTTTGGTCAATGTGTGTATGAATACTAGCAACACTCTACCATGTATGGAAGACTCCTTCCAATGTGGAAGAAAATTTTGGCTCTCAAAGGCTACGTAATAGCCCTCTTGCACCATACTTGTGCCATCATCCACTCCTGAAGCATCACCTTTCAGCGCAAAAGGCTTGGTGAAACTTTGTAATATCAATACCAAACAATTATTCATATGCTTCTTAAGCCAATCAAATGCCCTCTGCATTTTTTTGGTCCCATACAAGGCTCTCCTCTTAGCCAGATTTGTGAGTGGTGTCACTTGTTGTGAGAACTCTTTAACCAACTTCCAATCTGGGGGCCTCCCTGGTTGAATGCCTCCAAATAATAAAACATCATGGTCTAGAGTAAATTGCATATCTAAGTGGATTGAGTTTTCCTAGCTTCCTCTACACAAATCATTCTCCATATTATGTATAGAGGCTTCCTGATGTGGATAGGTATGCATGCCCCTGACCTTTTGATGATTATCACTCTTCTTATCTATCCATGCCATCTACAAGGCCTCCCAATCTCTACTGACCTTCCCTACTGTAAGAAGACACTGCACACCCAATATCACATTGGTTTCATGGGTCTTGAACACAAAGAAGTGATCTATCAAGGTGTATGTCCCCTGTTAGCCCCCTTATGAAATTCTTGACAAGCAAGCTGGGGGGATATGTCATTTTGGAGACCTTCAAGGAATGCATCTCCCTTGAAGACACATCATCCTTGAGGTCTCTATGTGCTTTGCCTTATACAAATCCCCTCTGCTGTTTCCCTAGCTCAAAGCCTTAATTTACCCCTTGTACCCCTGCAAAATGTCCCTTTTCCCTTTTTATCCTTCTGTCAAAGTGTCTCTTCTCCCCTCTATTTCCCCCTATTAACCCCCCTAAATCCCCTCTAAAAATCCCTACACCCTTGTTTGCCAAAATTCCCCCTCCATCTTCCTATCGTTACCCTTCGGAGGCCTCAAAATACATTAGAAATGGCATAAAAACCCACTTCCGATCTTATAATAGGCCTAAGCCCCCTTCTCCGCTAGCCCCGCGCCTTTCCACTCCATATAGCCTGGCACCGTGACCAAAGCTTTTCCCCTGCAGAGGCTCTTCTCCATCCATAGAGTCAAACCATGGAGCCCCCGCAGTTGACTCCTTGGGATGTGGGAAAACCCGATCGAACGGTTGTTATTCACTACGAGGGGTTGCTCAAAATTTCCATGCCCATACACCTTGGCCCCCCCGCAGTACATCTCCACCGTCCATTTAAATCCACAGATCGACGGTTCATAGCCAGAGCACTTCGGGCGCGTTTTCCACCGTCGACCTGTTCCAGATCTAACGGCATGGAACCCGCCCGCCTCAGTGGTCCCACTCCCCACTTTCACTGTTCACAAACCGCTAGTTTATTCCGCACCACCCTCGCGTGCTTGGTGGTTTTTCTCTGGAGGCCAGCGATTCCACTCACCTGTCGCCACCTGTCCTCCTGTACGATTTTGAAACCACCATTCCCGCCCATTAACTCCATCCCCCGTGCATTATCCTTCGGACACAGACGCCCAACGAAATCGCTGTAGACCGTCCAATCTGGGAAGGGCCATCCAACGGCCATCACCCGTTCAAGATGCACAAAGTCTAATGAAGTTGCATGCGTGATAGCTCACGCCATGGCCCGCCGTCCGTTGTCCTCCACCGTTGATCTCGGCCATGATCAACGGTCCAGATTCGTCTGCCTGCCGTTGACCATTCCACCATCGCCCCGGCCTCCACATCATCCGTCCACGTGTCTTCACCGTATGCCACATCACCCCACGTGCACCCTTTGTACATACACCCTTTCCATTACATATAATCAGTTCGTTTCATGTTTTTTAATGTGTTTTCGTTTGTTTTCCACGTATATTCGCTCTGCAGACCGTCAACCCCCGCCAGAGCGATTCTCACTTTTCCTCTACAAGTTTCACCTCCATCACTCCTGCATGGCCATCTCCTCCATCCATCCACATCATCCATTTCCCATCCATTGTTTTCTTCACAGATATTGGGTTGTTGCAGGGTTTTCAATAGTAAATGACCGCCATGATGCGCGATCTCTGTCACAGTGACAGAGGGATCAATGAAGACCAGGTGCAGAGGTTATATTCAGAGCTTAATGTTACAGGAAGCATCTGGAGGGTTGCTTGGACCATTAATTCATCAAAGGAAAAATTTTAAAACTCTACCAACCCTCCGGCGCCATTGAAGCTTGAAATTCACAGACAAGGTCAGCAGAAAGCTCAAGGCAGGAATGAAAGACTCATAAGCTTCTGCAGAGATTTTTAGAAGGAAAAGGTACAGATTTGAAGACCCCGTGGATCCCTTGGACGGTCCAATGCATAGAGAGATAATATTATCAGGGTTTTCACATCATCAGAAATGTTTTTCTTTATCAGAGGACAAAGCGCCCATGCAGTTTTTATTATACATCGTGTTCCTGAAGTTTCCTACTCGGCAGTAGTCCTATACCATCAAGAAGCATTAGTTACATGGTATGGAGACCCTAGCAACATTATTTCTCCTATTTGTCCAGTCAACAGAGAATGGCATTAATACTGCAGCCAGACGGCCAGAGGTAGATGCACAGATTTAAGGCAGTACGGGTTGCGGCCTTCCTCCTTTTCTGAGCGATTAATTCTTCATTTAATTCTTCACCTACCTCTTTTGCTCTATTTTTCCTATAAGAATCCAAAAAAACACATTGTAAAGGGTTGTTGTTGTTAAGTTGTTCGGATGTTGTTGTTAGAGGGATTCAGCTTGACTATTAGAACAGTCTTGGGAGGGAGTTACAGAGTATTTTGTATGTAATAGGCTGGGAGGAGAAAGTTTGGATTGTATTAGCCATTGAACTTATTGTAAATGACTGGTTTTGCAACAATTAATCAAAGCACATTTCATAGGATCCTGGTCTATTACTATTGGTGATGTCTTTCTTAACTCTGTTATTTACATTTTCATACTGTTTCATGTTCTTCTGGTAGGCAACAGAAGTGTAACATAGGATTCACCCTTGATAGGTGCCCTATGTTCCTGCTCTCCCTACTTTTAATGTTTCTCTTCTGAAATGTGTTATCTAAGGATTGCTTTCAGTCAATTTAACCAGTGTAGTGGATGTCATTGCCTGCTCTCTAATGTATGAATTGGATGGATCAATTCTTAGATTTTCTTGTTGAGGTTTAAGCTGGAAGGTTTGGGAACACTGGGGATTAGAGTTAGCCCTGTCCACTAGGATCCTTGCGCAACTAGCTGGCCTTTATAAGATCCCTTTGTTAATCTTATCTCTGTTTTTTCCCTTGGAGTTGCTAAAGCAGACATGGAGTTAAATGACCTCTGGTCCAATCTATAAGAAGCCCCTTTATCCCTCTTTGAGAGCTGCCTTTGAGTATGTCCAAGCAGGTCTGGAGTTAAATGACCTCTGACCTGATCTATAGACAGAAATCTGGTTGTCTTTCCTTCTGTCATCTTCTTTCCTTAATGTTCCATCCCATCATCTATCTAAAATATCCTTTAGTGTAGATGACTTTCCCTCTAAAAGCCTTGGCTAGTTGTTGCAAGTAATTCTCCTTTCATGACTCCATAGCCCAATGGATGGCACTTTCTTGGCCTATCCCCTTTGCTGAAATATTCTGCTGCCTTGTTCCTTTTCTCCCATTACCTTCTTAGTTTATGGTCTCCTAACCAACCCAGCAACCAACCAACCAAATCATTTAAAATCCCCCTTTGTGCTTCATACCTAGCCTAACATCTCATTTTGAGCTCTCAAAGATACATCATTCTTTGCTTTATTGGAGAGATCCCTCTCCGGGTCTAGGAGGGCTAGATCCTAGGGCCCAAAAGTGGTTCTGATGTTGTCTCATATTTTGGTCTTGCCAATCTAGCCAAAACATGGGAACCCCAACATAATGGAGACTCCGCTGGGGAGATTTGAGTGCATTATACTTTGAAAATACCTAGGCATTCAAACCCACAAATCTCTGGTTAGATTGGCAGAAAGTCATCCCTTTCTTGAATCATCCTCCGTTCGTTGTGTGTCTCATACTCTTAGATAGAGCCTAGGAAGGGCCAGGTAGCCTCCGGATCTCACCCTCTTCGAAGGTGACATATCTGGTAAATGCCCTCCCAGTCAATCTCTAGTTGGAGTTTGTTGTGTTTTGAGGTTATTCCTGAAAGGTGACATTACCTAATTGCTGATGGTGGACAACATCCTACTTCAAACATTCATAATCATCCACCTGGCGACTCCACACTCCCTATGATCCAAAGACCAAATGACTCCACTGGTAGAAGACTCTGAACTGGTTGAGAAGAAGCAGTAGCCTTCTTTGCATAAATATAGATCCAAACATGGACAGAGATACAAAGTATGATGCTTTGTATGATAAATTATGTGAAATAACTGAAATGTTTGGTAAAGTGCTGGAAACGCATATGGCTAATATGAATGCAAATGATGATTATTCAGAACAACCTATGCCTTCTCTAGAACAAGAGAAAAATCAAGACCTAGACAATGAGGAGGAAATGTATGATACTCAAGAAT
The DNA here is from genome assembly GCA_034641835.2 of Pinus albicaulis. Lineage (NCBI taxonomy): Eukaryota > Viridiplantae > Streptophyta > Pinopsida > Pinales > Pinaceae > Pinus > Pinus albicaulis. The sequence continues at coordinate 1,342,481,921 of CM076577.1, read as the reverse complement.
CTGTAGGAGATGAGGAGGAAGGTAATCAGGAATTGCCTGATTGCTTACCTATGCCTTGTGTTACGTTGATCAAAGAATATCAGGACCTTTTAGCAAAGGCTGATAGGAAAAGCTGCCTTGAAGAAACACAAGACCACATAAAAGAGGCAGAGCCTGATGTGGAAGAAGAGGCTCAAGGAAACATCTAGCCTCCGGATCAACTTACACAAGAGAAAGAGGACTGTTGTTTTTCTGTCCGTAATGAGAGGGAAGCTCCTTTTTTGACAGAAGAGGAGATTGATCAAATATTAAACCAGCAGTCCAACACGGCAGTCTTCTATAGGACACACTCTCTTGCTCACTCATCTTATGATTTTGACGATTCAGTTTCAGAAAAATCCTCTGTGGATCGGAATGAAGAAAGACCTGCTGAAAGTCTGATAGGTTTGAAGGGTGATATTACTTACAGTTATGATTTTCCTTTTCATGATCTGTTTGAGGGCGAGTGCTTTCAAAGAGAAGCCGAGCTTGCAGGACCATCATCCTTAGATTCATGGGAAGAAAATCAGAGCCGGCAATTTCAGAGAGGTAATGAAACCAGTCAGCCTATCTATGACACTAATGAGGAGAGCTGCGACAATATATCAGCAAATGAAGATTCTTTGAATCTTCATTCTGCTCTACCACAGATCATCAGTAAGGTCGGAAACTAGCAGTCTTTCCTTTCAGAAGACAAGGAGGAAAGAAAATAAGAAGTTCTTAAGCAGTTTGAAAGCAATGAGCCTTCTCTTGAAAAAGAGGAAGCAACGGAACAAACCACTACTCAAGAATACTTAGATCTTTTCACGGAGCTTAGCACATCAGAGCAGAACATATCAAAGCTCCAGGAGGACACAGCTGCAGTCTATGATGAGTCCTCCAGTTCAGAAAATGAAGAATATGAAGGAGATTCTCTTTCTCAGGGGAGTCTCATTCTTGATCCAGTAGAAGAAGAAGAGATCCTGGTTGAAGCCTGCCTGCCAGATACTCATAGCCAGGTATCTTTTCATGATCCTTATGCACATTTCCTGCATACATTTGAAGAAGGATCAAAGGTCTTCTTGATCAGCATGTTGCAAATAGAGAGAAAAAATTTCAAGGCTGCTGTTATGGAACAAGAAGAGTTGGAGCTGCCCTGCCTATCCAGCATGCTCAAGGAATTGAGCAAGAAGGACCAGCCATGGGATCATTTGATGGACTGGTTACATTGGAAGACAATATTTGTAAGCTAGACTTGTAAATATTTCAGTAGAGTAGGGTAGGTAGGAAAATCTCAATAAAGCTCAGCCTATGAGCAGGTAGTTAGTTGTTTCAATTTTTGTCTTATAATGTAGAGAAGAAACCTGCTAGACAGTCTAATCCTAGCAGGTAGTAGTGTAGGTAGAGAAACATGTGAGACCAACAGTCTAATCTGGTCTCATGGAGCAGTAAGGGTAGAAGTAGAATAGGTTTTTTTTCTTATTTGCAAATAAAATGATGTAAAGGGTTTGCTAGCTCAAATGCACCCTAAGGAAAGAAAAAAATGCTAGGATTGTAGTGTGGGTAGGTAGACTGGTTAGGAATAATGTTTCTGCTGATGCAACATATTCATATTGTGGCAGCTGATCAAAGAAAGGGATGTGCCAAGCAGTAGGCAACTGGCCTACTCCAAAGATCATTTCTGGTGTCTCGCCTCCTTCAAGAAGAAGCCATCCCCATGTGGAGCCACTGTTAGCCCCCTTATGAAATTCTTGACAAGCAAGCTGGGGGGCTATGTCATTTTGGAGACCTTCAAGGAATGCATCTCCCTTGAAGACACATTATCCTTGAGGTCTCTATGTGCTTTGCCTTATACAAATCCCCTCTGCTGTTTCCCTAGCTCAAAGCCTTCATTTACCCCTTGTACCCCTGCAAAATGTCCCTTTTCCCTTTTCTCTCCTTCTGTCAAAGTGTCTCTTCTCCCCTCTATTTCCCCCTATTAACCCCCCTAAATCCCCTCTAAAAATCCCTACACCCTTGTTTGCCAAAATTCCCCCTCCATCTTCCTATCGTTACCCTTCGGAGGCCTCAAAATACATTAGAAATGGCATAAAAACCCACTTCTGATCTTATAATAGGCCTAAGCCCCCTTCTCTGCTAGCCCCGCGCCTTTCCGCTCCATATAGCCTGGCACCGTGACCAAATATTTTCCCCTGCAGAGGCTCTTCTCCATCCGTAGAGTCAAACCATGGAGCCCCCGCAGTTGACTCCTTGGGACGTGGGAAAACCCGATCGAATGGTTGTTATTCACTACGGGGGGTCGCTCCAAATTCCTGTGCCCGTACACCTTGGCCCCCCTGCAGTCCATCTCCACCGTCCATTTAAATCCGTAGATCGACGGTTCATAGCCAGAGCGCTTCGGGCGTGTTTTCCACCGTCGATCTGTTCCAGATCTAACGGCACGGAACCCACCTTCCTCAGTGGTCCCACTCCCCACTTTCACTGTTCACAAACCGCCAGTTTATTCCGCACCACCCTCATGCGCTTGGTGGTTTTTCCCCGGAGGCCAGCGATTCCACTCACCTGTCTCCACCTGTCCTCCTGTACGATTTTGAAACCACCGTTCCCGCCCGTTAACTCCATCCCCCACGCATTATCCTTCAAACACGGACGCCTAGCGAAATCGATGTAGACCGTCCGATCTGGGAAGGGCCATCCAACGGCCATCGCCCATTCAAGATGCACGAAGTCTAATGAAGTTGCATGCGCGATAGCTCGTGCCATGGCCCGCCGTCCGTCATCCTCTGCCGTTGATCTCGGCCATGATCAATGGTCCAAATTTGTCTGCCTGCCATTGACCATTCCACCGTCGCCCCGGCCTCCACATCATCTGTCCACGTGTCTTCACCATACGCCATGTCACCCCACGTGCACCCTCCGTACATACGCCCTTTCCATTACGTATAATCGGTTCGTTTCATGTTTTTTAATGTGTTTTCGTTTGTTTTCCACGTATATTCGCTCTGCAGACTGTCAACCCCCGCCAGAGCGATTCTCACCGTTTCCTCTGCAAGTTTCACCTCCATCACTCCTGCATGGCCATCTCTTCCATACATCCACATCATCCATTTCCCATCCATTGTTTTCTTCACAGATATTGGGTTGTTGCAGGGTTTTCAACAATAAATGACCGCCATGATGCGCGATCTCTGTCACAGTGATAGAGGGATCAATGAAGACCAGGTGCAGAGGTTATATTCAGAGCTTAATGTTACAGGAAGCATCTGGAGGGTTGCTTGCATCATTAATTCATCAAAGGACAGATTTTAAAACTCTACCAACCCTCCGGCACCATTGAAGCTCGAAATTCACAGACAAGGTCAGCAGAAAGCTCAAGGCAGGAATGGAAGAATCATAAGCTTCTGCAGAGATTTTTAGAAGGCAAAGGTACAGATTTGAAGACCCCGTGGATCCCTTGGATGGTCCAATGCACAGAGAGATAATATTATCAAGGTTTTCACATCATCAGAAATGTTTTTCTTTATCAGAGGACAAAGCGCCCATGCAATTTTTATTATACATTATGTTCCTGAAGTTTCCTACCCGACAGTAGTCCTATACCATCAAGAAGCATTAGTTACATGGTATGGAGACCCTAGCATCATTATTTCACCTATTTGTCCAGTCAACAGAGAATGGCATTAATACTACAGCCAGACGGCCAGAGGTAGATGCACAGATTTAAGGCAGTACGGGTTGCGGCCTTCCTCCTTTTCTGAGCAATTAATTCTTCATTTAATTCTTCACCTACCTCTTCTGCTCTATTTTTCCTATAAGAATCCAGAAGAACACATTGTAAAGGGTTGTTGTTGTTAAGTTGTTCGGTTGTTACTGTTAGAGGGATTCAGCTTCACTGTTATAACAGTCTTGGGAGGGAGTTACAGAGTAGTTTTTATGTAATAGGCTGGGAGGAGAAAGTTTGGATTGTATTAGCCATTGAGCTTATTGTACATGACTGGTTTTGCATCAATTAATCAAAGCACATTTCATAGGATCCTGGTCTATTACTATTGGTGATGTCTTTCTTAACTTTGTTATTTACATTTTCATACTGTTTCATGTTCTTCTGGTAGGCAACAGAAGTGTAACATAGGATTCACCCTTGATAGGTGCCCTATGTTCCTGCTCTCCCTACTTTTAATGTTTCTCTTCTGAAATGTGTTATCTAAGGATTTCTTTCAGTCAATTTAACCAGTGTAGTGGATGTCATTGCCTGCTCTCTAATGTATGAATTGGATGGATCAGTTCTTACATGTTCTTGTTGAGGTTTAAGCTGGAAGTTTTGGGAACACTGGGGATTAGAGTTAGCCCTGTCCACTAGGATCCTTGTGCGACTAGCTGGCCTTTCTAAGATCCCTTTGTTAATCTTATCTCTGTTTTTTCCCTTGGAGTTGCTAAAGCAGACCTGGAGTTAAATGACATCTGGTCCTATCTATAAGCAGCCCCTTTGTCCCTCTTTGAGAGCTGCCTTTGAGTATGTCCAAGCAAGTCTGGAGTTAAATGACCTATGACCTGATCTATAGACAGAAATTTGGTTGTCTTTCCTTCCGTCACCTTCATTCCTTAATGTTCCATCCCATCATCTATCTAAAAGATCCTTTAGTGTAGATGAATTGCCCTCTGAAAGCCTTGGCTAGTTTTTGCAAGTAATTCTCCTTTCATGACTCCATAGCCCAATGGATGGCACTTTCTTGGCCTATCCCCTTTGCTGAAATATCCTACTGCCTTGTTCCTTTTCTCCCATTACCTTCTCAGTTTATGGTCTCCTAACCAACCTAGCAACCAACCAACCAAATCATTTAAAATCCCCCTTTGTGCTTCATACCTAGCCTAACATCTCATTTTGAGCTCTCGAAGATACATCATTCTTTGCTTTATTGGAGAGATCCCTCTCCGGGTCCAGGAGGGCTAGATCCTAGGGCCCAAAAGTGGTTATGATGTTGTCTCATCTTTTGGTCTTACCAATCTGGCCAAAACATGGGAACCCCAACATCCCCAAAGTTATATTCAATACCAGAACACACTTCCCCCACTGCTTAGTCCTAGGGACCACAACTAAAAATCCTTCAGAATGACTAGTGGATATGTCTCCCCTCTGCACTGGTTGGGCATCAATAAAATTGTGGGTAGTCCCACTATCTATCAATACTGACACATGCTAGTCTTGGATTGTGCCTTAGTCTCCCAATGTTAGATTCTTTAGAACTCCCTACATGGATGAAAGGGCTCCTCTAGTTGGAGAAATTGCTCCATTTCCACCTCCATGTTGTGGTGGATCTCCTCCTAGTGCTACATCGCTAGTATCTCCTTCTAGATATTATTCTTTCTCCTCGTCATCATTGGAGAATACCTCATCATCACTAAGAGACCTTTTGTCTTGGTTCTCTTTTGAGGTAGGAACCTTCATAGCTTCCCCTTTTGACTAAGAGGAGAACTGTTGCTGAAAGGGGGATATTTCTCTTGGCAAAGTATTTTGCATGTCTCTAGCCCTCTCAATAATATCTTGGAGCGCAGTTGGTCTAGTGGATTCTACCAACTTCTGCAAAGGCTCTATTAGCCCATCAATAAGCATACATAGTCTTCTAGCTGCAAATAGATATGGCACCATGAATGAAAGTTTTAGGAATTTAGAGATATAAGTCTCTGGATCTCCTGACTACTTGAGCTTAGCTAGCTCAACAAAATGAGTTTTTTGGATTTCTTTGGTCAAATATTTCCACCAACCTCCATGTAAATTATGCATAAGAAGTTATACTGACATGCCCCAATGTAGATAGGCCATGAAACCACCACTCATGTGCTTCACCTTCAAGGTGCAGCGTTGTTATCTTAATGGACTCCATATCTGAAACTTGGTTCAGCTGGAAATAGATGTCTAATTTATCTACCCAAGCCTTGGCTGTGCACTTGGGTGACCCTTCAAAAGCAAGAAAAAAGAATTTACCCAAATTATGCTCCAGACCATTGTTCTGCATGTACCCTCTACCTCTATTATGATTACTGGGTCTTCTACTATCCTTGATCTAACAAAACCCTTGGAAGTTTAGATGCTCTTTGAACCTTTGATATTGAGATTCATATTATAGGATTTAATCACCAAGAGTCTCCTCCTTTTTTGTTCCTCCTACATCATTTTGTATGGCTAGGAATGTAGGCATGGTGGAGTGTTGTGGAATAGGTTGTAATACTGATTGCTCACACCAATAATGTGAGGTATTAGAACTGATCTCTCCATGTTGAGACTTTCTTGGATTCTCTTTATGTCTTTCCATCCTCATTTCCTTGATTTCTCTGGAAATATCCTACATAGTTTGGAGAAGAATTTTTGGAACACTCTTCCATCCATTGCTCCAGATTTATAGATGTAGTGCCCCAAAGGCTAGGCCAAGATTATGCTCTGATACCACTATAATATTCCAAATTAGGAAAACTAGGAATATATCATATAAAACTAGAAAATGCAGAAAAATAAAAATACATCAATAGGATTGGGTCATAGAGCCATTTTATTAGCCAATATAGTAGAAAATGTATACCATATCATGAGGGAAAAGACACTCAAGCTAGGAAAAACAAGCCTCAAATGACCCAGTACATGAAATATGAAATGTTGTTGCTATATAAAATGTCGAAGAACATATGATTATGCATTCCTATGGATAATAACTACAGGGTAAGACTGAAAACACAAGGAACTATTGATACAATTCTTAGAAAATTCTGTGATTAGAGATCTAGGCTTTCTAGCACTTTTCCTAGACAACCCAGAAGGGGTTTCCAGAAATACACAAGATGAAAATTGCATCCCTAGGGCTGAATAATGCACTGCAACTATGTAATTGATAGGAGGTTGCTGATATGACATAGAAATGGTTGATACTCCTCCAACTGGATCTTCTGGATGGAGGGTTTCTCCCCTCACTGAAAAACCAACTCACAAACTTGGGCATTAAGCCCTCCACTGCAACTGCCCTACAAAGTAACGTAGTTTCTGAAGGAGACTACACTGTAGGTGATGGATGTTTCTTGGCTTGATGCCAGATAATGGAATAATGCTAAAGGAACATCCTTAATAGCCTCCTTGATGAAGGGCTTCTCCCCTCACTGGAAAACAAGCTCGGAAACTGGGTCTATCAACCCTCCACTGCTACTTCCCTACAAAACAACATAGTCCGAAAGGAGACTGTGCTATGGATAATGGATGAAGCTTGGCCTGATGCTAGATAGTATAAATGGATCTCAATTAGCCTCTCCTGAGTGGGCACTCAAATTCCCCCGAGGATGAGAGTGGGATTTATACTCGGAAACACCCCTATGCTAAAATACACAGTAGACTCTGCTAAACAACTGAAGCATGTAGAGAGTCATAAAATACCAAAACATAAAAAATAATCAGAATGCCTTCTATGGCTACCATCCCCTTCCTTATATTCTTGGTGAGCTTCCTCACCTAGTGTCCCACTCATTAAAGATGTTACTATCATGCATACACTCCTCCCTCATAACTGCGCTATCCTCCATTAACTCTCCACTACCTCCATGATAGCGTTGTTGATTTGGTCAACCTTGACCCTGTCCACATGCTTTAACCACTATTCACACCCAAAAGTGATTTATTTAGCTGATACAATGATCCACATTCACTTTAAAAGTAGTTTTTTTCCTACTAAAGATATTTATGTATCTCTCTACCCACTTATTCATATATCTTATTAACAAAATAAAAAATTAATATTCCAACTAGTTGAAAGCTAATTAGGAATATTATAGTTATCAGCCATTGTATTATGTGTATTTTGCGTGTTATTTCTCTACATTTCATTTGTTGTAAATGAGTTTTTAAAAGCTAATTAACTCATAATTGGATCATCAAAGGAACATAAAACTTGTCACATACACCCCTTCAAAATTGGTTAACTTGAGATGATCCTAAACACATAATTTTAATAATAATGAGGGAGATAGCAGATCAAAACTAGCTTTCCCATATTTATATCACATATACTCTCCTGACTGGTCACCATTCGTCACCAAATGAGTATGTATCATATCAGCTACAAATAATCAGGCAGAATATGATGTAGTCATCGGGCTATTGAGCAATTCTTCCAACCAGGGCATTAGCCATCTACATGTCTTTCTTGACTCCCAATTAGTGGTATGACAGTTAAACCAAGATTTTAAAATTTTGGATTCACACCTATTTAGGAAATCATTGGATGCATGATGGTTAAGTCTTCACTTTGATCACATTACATTTACACATATACCTAGAGATCAAAATCAGGTAGCTAGTCACATAGCTAACCATGTCCTAGACTAGAATGCATCTCGTATAAACCATCATGCATAAAAAATCATAAACATAACATCCATCATAATTACATAACATAAATCATAAACATATAAAAAAATAGAAAAATAACCATAGACACATCTTAAGAGTTGCTAAAAAAAATTACATCTCGCATGTATACATCAAAAAATATGTGTCCCAATATACAAAACAGGTCACTCACCATCACACCGATCAAAAAATTAGGAAATTATGAGGTCTAAAATGGGCCTCCTAAGAAAAATTTATAGCAAAACTAAACTTTATAAGAACCAATATGATTCAAGACTATGATGTCAACCATGGGGGATGATTCACGAGTTTTGGAGTAAAAAATGTAAAATATTAAAAAGTAATAAAATAATAAAACTACTTTTTCAGCTCGTATTTTCAACCTATCTCCTTAAGGTTTTTCTCACATTTCGAGCGGGAGTACTCATTGGATGAAAATTTTCATAACTCATCCAATGAGTACCCATGTTGGATACTTTCAATGGACCCTACTATGCGGAAAATGAGAAATACATGAAAAACATTATTGCAATAATATTTTTTCGTGTAGGAGGGTTCATCAAAAGTATGCAACATGGGTATTCCTTGGAAGAGGAATCAAATTTTGCATCCAACGAGTGTGTCTATTTTAAATTTGAGTAAACCCATTGGATGATAAGTTGGAAATACGAGTTGAAATAAAGTTTTTCCTTTTTCCCTCAAAATTTTGATGATGTAATCAAATATTATTTTATTATTTCCACTATTATTTTATAATTTTTGCTTAAAATTTTCCTTAATGAATATACATATCATCAATGTAGGGAAAAATCCTTATAATGAGTGCTTTCATTTACCATACAAAAATTGCTAGGCATCAGCCCCACCAGGTGGGTCCTCCGGATCCATGTGAGCACCCGGTGGCAATATACGAGCAACATCCATGAAAACAAGTGTTTCTCTGTGAAAATTTGAGCAATGCGCCCTCTCCTGGGCCATCACCATCTCCAACCATATGTCATCCAGGTCATCAAAACCCCTGGTCGGGAAGCCTCGAGTAAGCCTCTCTGGCTAACTCCACAAATCTGATAGATCTACAGCATGAACATCGGTCGCCTTAGTTTGAGCCTATACTTCCCATACTCGAATATTAATAGAAACCAATAACTCCTCTACTTCTGCCACCTGTACCTCGGCCACCTCAGCACATTCCAGGAGAGAAACATGCCCACCAGTAGCTACAGTGCTACTACCCTCACCTGAGGGATCCCTGACACTAACCTCTCCCCTAATCTGGGTCTGGCCTACCCCAAGTAGGTCCCTCCTCCTCAGCTGGTGGCCTACCAAACAAGCAATAGTATGGCCTATTGAACCCACATCTGCAAAAGAAACCAAAAAACAATATCAGTGTCACCATCAAAGACATATAGCTATATACACAATAAAACCCTCAAAATGCAGAAAACATAAAAGGTCATACCTCTTGGACCCCATACCTAGCCCAGAGGGAGACCCATGTCTAGATCCCCCCCAAAAATCCATCCCTGAATATGGGAACTCAAGGAACACTTGCGGGTTCGACTTAAACCATGCGTCGACCGTCGCATCCCAGTAGTGCCCTGCCTCTCCCCCACCACCATGGGGCATCACAAGTGCCCATTGGTGCATCTAAGGATCCCTTGGAGGACCTAGGGAACCACCGCAAAGGGTCATAGCATCACAACCTGCTCATACATAATGCTATAGAGGATGATCGCATAAGCAAAGGTCTTGATAGCACCCCTATGGGCCTTAGCTAGCTGAGTGAGCATGCCCTGGTAGACATAGCGGGCCCAATAAAAAAAGTGACCCTCCTGAAGCCAACATAGAACCAAAATATACAGACCTGACACTCGATGGGTTTCCATCGACCCAAACAGGTGAACTATCATCACCAAAGCTACCCTCTCAGCCAAGTCTATCATAGAACTCACACAGATATAGCCTCGGGTGATAGGGTTAGGACCGCAATGTCTCTCTTTCTCATCCCAACGATGGATTCTCAATCCCTATGGGGGGAGTGGATAAGGAAGTGCCTCCCCCTGAGGTAAGAGATCTTTCAAAAAATGAATGTCGATCTCTTGCTGGATTATGACATCTGTATGGCGCAGGAACATAGTGTGCCATCTCATGTTCCAGCATCGGACAAGGTAACATAGGAACCCATCCTAGGACCTTAGTATGTTGTTATCTATGAACTTTAGTAAACCATACCGAGCTAGGGTATCTTGAGCATGGGGGTCTTGGGCCACTTCTACGCAAACAATAGGCCAGTCCTACTCTCACCATAACATCTTGCCACTAGGAAAAAACACCAAAATTTATTTTTTGATCAAAAAATAATTAAAATTTTCAAAATTTGGGCCTCCCCACACCTGTAAAAAACCTATGCACATTGATCATGCATATGTACCAGACACAGGCGCACGGTGCAATGCGCATAAGCTTCCCTAATCGCAAGGGCCTTGCACAAAATGCACTCTTTGAGCGTGGACCACATGGGCCATCCTTGATCACACTACAAGAAAAAAGGACATTGGTGAGGGGCAAAAGTGGTCACCATAAGCTCATTGGTGAGGGTCAAAAGAGCCTTCGTCGCCAAAAATTGAATGTCACCAAAGGTGGCGTCGCCGAAAGTATAGGTGTTGTGGTGATATTCAAGGTCCGTCACCAATAATGATTTATAGTGACGAACAGTGACCATCACCATTTCATATGAGAAATGGTGATGGAAAATAGCCTCAGTCACCAAAAAACTGAACGTCACCAAAGGTGACGTCACCGAAAGTATGTGTTGTGGTGACATTCAAGGTCTGTCATGAATATTGATTATAATGATGGATAGTGACCGTCACCATTTCATATGAACACCAACGATTTTTTGTGATGGAACTTTCATGGCCGTCACTATTGGTGCATATATATGGTGACGTTCATTGACCATCACCATAAACTCATTGGTGACATCAAGGTCCATCATGAATAATGACTATAATGATAAATAGTGACCCTCATCATTTCATATCAACAAAAAATATTTATGGTGATGAACCTTTAATGGTAATCACTATTGATGCATATATATGGTGGCGTTCGTTGACCGTCACCATTTCATATTTTGGTGAGGGTCGAAAAATGTCACCATAAGCTTATTGGTGATGGTCAAAAGAGCATCTGTCACCAAAAACTGATCGCCATCATTCCCTATGAATATTAGGGTAAAATGGAATCGAACCACCAACCTCCTGCTTGTAAAGCAGGTGCTCTTCCATTAAGCTAGTACCCTTTAAAGAATTAGACTTTAAACTAGCAATTGCCCCTAAAGGTGCAAAGATACACCAAAGGAATAGAAAATCTAGGAATATCAAAAGTTGCTAGGAATAATATGTTCAATATACATAATAAAAAGACAATAAGAATAAATTTTTATATAATCTAAAAATTCATGTACTATGTAGGAGAATAACTAGAAAGCACAACTAGAAATTTGAATCACAACATAACAATATAAAATAACATGCAACAGGAAAGGAACAACTCCACAGTTTGAGAAATATGAACAATCCAAGGGCATGTTCTTATATATTGATATACATAATGAAATAGAAATCTAGATTTATGAAATTCAAGTATCACACAAGAATGCCTTGAAAAAATATCAATATGTAAAATAGTATTTTTTGCGTTTGGATTTACCTTGCAGAACCTCCGGAAAAAAGTTTTTACAGAAACAACCAATAAACATAAAAACATGGACCTCAGGAGCAATTGTGCAGGGGATAAAATATGAAGGTAAAGGACTAGAGAAGTATTCAAAGCAAATGATGAAAAACGTATCTAGAAAGAACTGAGAACCCTCTGAATTAAACCATACGCATTTATCATCATGACTAATACACTTGCAAAAAAAGATCAGAATAAATTATGAACTATTCTACCAAACAACAGTGAATTTTTCCACTAAAATACAGTTTCAAATTAATCACTAGCATGACATTAACTTCTCTGCAAAAATAGGGAAGTTTCAAGACAATGTATAATAGCTTGCATGGCAATCGTGTTGATAAAACCTTCCAAGGAATAAGACCACAACAGTCAACAAGAGTGCCATCATACTTAATACTAACAAAAAAGTGGTCAATAGAAAAAGTGAATTGACGGACCTTCATAACTTGCATTGGTTCCTTATCCTTCATCCAACCCTAAAAATTTAGACCAAGGTTAACATTTTGAAGGAAAGTTAAGAAAAGTCACATGATCTTGTGAAATAAGATTTTTATCACTAGAATTAACTATAATGCAACAATTTTGCACAAACAAAGCATCATTGTCTAAAGTGAAGTAGTAAGTGATGATTAAGACTAATTGTGGGCTTAGAATTGTTTTTCCAATTTTTTTTGAATTGTTAGAATTACCGTACTTAGTAGTAGAGGCATTCCCACCATGGATTGGGAAGTCCAAAACAACCACTTATTTAACTGGGATTGTTGACTATAATCATTTTAACCTTCTCCTTCCTTTTGCTCAGCCACTGAAATATGTGTTGAGAACTCTTTGCTTAAGACAACCCTCATTAGAATGGGCAGACCATTAGTGATAATAACAATATTCTCGTAACATTTCCACTATCATTACAATTGATTTTGGGCTAAAAATTAGACTTATGGGTATCTTTGTCATGCCTTGTAAACAAATGAAGATGACAAGGGGAAGGAGCATAAGAAGAGGGATTAGAAAACATCCACTGAGTGGAGCTTGAATCGTTGTCAATGATGCTCCATATTTAGGGATCGCTTCTGTAACTTGCTTTCAATATTCAAGACAAGCCAGAAAGCCTTGCTCTAATGAACTCAGTGTATGAAAATTCCATCTTGTGTTGAATATGATAAAAGAGACACTTGATAAAATTGAAAAATTCATCGTCGGAATTAATCCCCGACGATGAATTTTTCAATGTACTAATGAACAATCAATACAATCAATTATCAGAGAGGCAACCACCGCTAAGTAGATCCTTCCTAAGAGGTTAGAAACATTGTCTAATAACTAGTTTGTAGAAGCCATCGAAATCACCCAACCAACACCACATTGCACACAGCATGTTGAGTTGTGGGAGAAAGAATCTTAAATTAGAGTGCACCATTTTGCAAGAGTAACGGCATTTTGGAGAAAAAAAAATGCCTATGATAAGTGATATACCTACTAGAGGTATAGAAATGCTGCCAGTAGATCAGGAGGTTGGTCCATACCCCAACAGATATCTAGGGAACAACCCCAAACCCAAGTAGTTCTAAGGTTATGACAGAAACATTGAGAAGGAATGTGAAGGCAAAAGTCTTGCAATCAGACTAAACTCACAGAATAACTGCGAACCAGGAGTGACAAAGTTCTGGATAGTTCCTTATTCTAAAGAGGTTAGAAGCTCATGCAACACTAGAAGGTTATTTTATTGGGCAAAGAGAATGCCATGTGCATTTTGCAGATGCAAACTTCTCTTGCACATGATAGGAAAAAGGGCTTGCAAAAAGATGCCCTGTGTGCAGCATCAACGCACACAACATTCTCTTTTGCCTAATGCACTAACCTTCTAGTTGTGGCCAAATATCACTTGGGTCACAGTGACAAGGCTTTCAGTAGCAGGCACTTACCAAATCTTCCACAATTTGTGTTATTGTACCAAAACTAGATCTTGGACCTATGTTAAGATGTGAGGTGTTTCCACTGCAAGACATCAAGAAACGTCATTAGCATTCAAAGCTGGAAAACTTGAGAAACACCTTGACCAGGGAGAAATGGTCAGAAAGAAATGAACAAATAAAATAATAATAACTCTAGAAGATTATAAATAGGAAACCCTGCTATCACTGCACTGGAGGTGCACGCCTTCACTTTTTTATTTTTCATTATAATTTGGACAAAATCCCTCCAATCCTAGCCTGTCACATTTTTTCATGTAGCAACAGTTAAAGCCTTTTTCATTTGGTCACATATGAATCCCAATGGACAACTGGTATTATATATGCCATACATAACAATTAGGAAGCCAAAAAAAGTAAATGCAATGTTTCAACTATAACTTCTTATCAGGAAATGTTAGTTACAGTGACAACAATGGTATGCCAATTGAATAAGGCATATGTATCTCCTATGGAAAGGCTGATTGTAATCCCTGTGTGAGCCAAAATCTCAATAAATAGCAACATAAAGAACTAATATGCAGTGGAATTGTTGTAGAAACTATTTTATAAATGGGAAAGGTAGTGAATTATGGAATAGCATATCATGCATACTACCTATTTAGTTGCTTACCCTGTAATATCATTTTCAGTTTCTTTAATATTTGGGTACACTGCTCATTTTATCTAGAATTATAGTGAGATAGTTGTCTGATAGTTGGTCATATTACAATAGGAATAGGAAATCTAGTTTTTGACTAAAAATGAGAGCAGGGCATAAGGAAAATCATTGCCACAAGGTAAAACTATGATTGAGAGCTTCTTACTGGAATGTATATTATTTGGAGTTAAATACAAACTATGATTATTTGTGGTAATGCTATGGATGTTGGAGAATATACATTCAAGAAAGTGTTGTCACTATAACACGTCTACAATGTAGCTGTAGATGCTTTTTCACCTTGGTTTCTATTTTATGCAATGGCTTGTAGTGGTAGCATTATGTGTGCATTATATATTTGCTTCCAATTTTCTAGTAAACCTGGTATTTTCAAGAGGGTCATAACCTGTTAGGAAAGAAATTATTTTTCATAAGAGGCATTCCTAGAAAAAATTGGTCAAGAGGCCAATCTGCAAGACAAAATTATAATATATATTGTGACTTCTCCAAATCTTGAAACTTATTCACTGGTTGATACTTCATTAATCAGTCAATAATGCAGTAGCCTTTAGAAACCAAAACACAGTGGTGACTTGCAGGTCATGTTTGCATTATGCTAGTACAAGCTTAGTCTATTCAGAGGCCTACCATATGCAAAAAAAGAGATTTACATAGAATCTTGCCATGTGCACTATTGGAATTGTAGGACAAATGAAATAGTTAGTTTATATATCTTCAGTGATTTTGAATTAGGAAAGAAGCCCTTAAAATGTACATCCACCATAAGACTAGGCCGAGTTCAATCTAGTCAAGTGTGTTGCTACTTGCACACACTTGTTATTTATTTTGCTCATCTTAGGCCTTAGAAAATTGACATAGTAAATGTATAAGAGTTCCCAAAATAAGTGTCTAAGTGAGATGGAAGGCATGTGAGAAAATTCAAGCTAGCCTATCCATGTTCACCCATTATTGGGCTTATTTAGGATTAATAGTTGAGGAAAGTTTTTCAGCACTGTGGGACTAAGAAAGTATGCCAACTTTGCAACACCATGAGAGTCATCTAGAATTGTTGAACTAATGCTGATTAGTTTAGCATATTAGTAGGAGACAACTCAGCAACATCTTAGTATCATGTTGCATGAAGAATTGACTCGAACCTAAGTATTTGAGGCAACTGATACAGTGCCCAAATCATGTCCTTTAGCAAACAAATTTTGCACATTGAGTGTGTCAGAGAGCGAATGGGTATCATGTTCACATGGATTGATACATTAGTCCAATTTATATTTTCTTATCTTTTCCTAAAGGTTAATATCAGTAAATGCGAACATGAGAGTGGGTGCCCTCACATTTGAAGAGACAAATCTAGAGGGATTGTGTTAAATAAAATTTAAGTTCATCATTCTACCCTCATTCTTAATGGAAATAAAAATTTCATATAATTCAAGTCATATGTGCCCAAGGTTTGAAAACACTAAAGTTTAAACTCCCAACATGTCCTTTATGACAGTGGGTGCCCTCACATTTGAAGAGACGAATCTAGAGGGATTGTGTTAAAGACCATTTAAGTTAATAATTCTACCCTCATGCTTAATGGAAATAAAAATTTCATATGATTCATGTCATATGTTCCCAAGGTTTGAAAACACTAAAGTTTAAACTTCTAGGATCTCATCATTCCCTCTAGTTGAAGGAAGAAGAAATTTGAAAAGAAACATTGATCTCCTATAGTGACTCGTAACTTTCTTATTTCACCTTTGCACTTGAGAATTTGATGGCTTAGGATTTGAACCTCAAATTAAGTGGTAGATTCAACATATAGTTGTGGTTCTTTGACCTTTTGGGAAACTATGCAATGATGAGTGCTTTCTATGTCCAATACTATAATGATCCATTTTAGATGAATCTCTTAGCTTTCACTGTCTTGAGATTTTTTAATATTGATCTTATTAGAAATTGTAAGTTAAAGGTAATTGTTATTGCAAAATCTAGCACCCCTATGGCATCATAGGTATGGGTACCTCAACTTGACCTGTCTCTCTCATTTGGCATGAGAGAAACTAGTAGATGGACTTCTGAACATTCTGTAGAAGATCCACAGATTTTGTAGAGATTGTCAGGCGGGGAAGCTACATTGAATACCATTTTATGAAGGACAAACTTGGAGAGCGTAGAGGGTCCTTCAGTTGGTACTTTCAGACATATGTGGATCAATGAACATGACATCAACCATTGGTGCTAGGTACTTTCTTCTGTTTGTTGATTATTTCAGTAGAAAAATGTGGGTATATTTTCTATAATTAAATATGATGTGTTTAATGAATTTCAAAAGTTCAAAGCATTAATAGAGAAATAGTTAGGTTTACATATTGCCTCTCTTAGATATGATACTAGTGGGGAATTCTACTTAAAATATTTCAATAAATTTTGTGCTAAACATGGGATCCAAAGACAATATACTACACCTTACACTCCACAACAAAATGTATTGGTTGAGAGCCAAAACTGTACTATCACAAAGATGGCTAGGTTTAAGTTGCAGAGGACATCTATTCCAAATAGGTTTTGAGTTGAGGCAATGTTCACAATAGTATAACTATTGAATAGATCTCCCATGATGGCGATGAAGTAGAAGGTCACAAAGAACCATGGTTTGGAAGAAAGTCCAAGTAAGTCCTCTTAAAGTTTTTGGTTCTATTTCCTACACTTGGATTCTAGCTAAGAACATAAACAAATTAGATCCAAAGAGAAAAGCTAATGATTATAGGGTACAACAACAGTATAAGGTTTATAGGTTGATTGATATTGACACTAATAGGGTAAGCTTCAATAGTTAAGTTGTTGTTGATGAGGAGGTTGGACCTTTCCAAACTTCTCCTAAGTTTTGAATTACTGAGAAGCTGGAAGGGGTTGAGGATTCACGTGTCAAGCTTCAGGTACCTGCACTTGAAGGGGGGTGGAACATTTGAGCATGATGAGTCTCCTAGACTAGTAATTTATGATCTAGATATAGGTGGTCCAGGTCATGGTGACAATACTAACTTGGATGAGGAAGATCACAAGAAGACACCTAAGTAATGGCACAACACCATTAGATATGTTTGAGTAAGCAAAATGATCAAGGGATGATTATTTAGTGGAAAGAGAAATCAGAGAACATAGTGAACTTTGCTCTCATGGTCAATATTAAGGAAATCTATGAGTCAAGATGTTTGAGGAAGCACAAGGGAGACTAAATTAGGAAAGAGCCATGGTAGTCAAATATGAGAGTTTGATGAAAAACAGACTTGTGGTCTCACATCACTTCCATTAGGGAAGAAACCTATTGGCTGCAAAGGGATGTACAATATCAAGTACAAGTAAAATGGTACATTTGACAAGTACAAAGTATGGTTGGTTTCATAAGGGTGTTATTAGCAATAGGGCATTGAATATGAGGATACCTTTGCTCCTACAACAAATATGAGCACCATCCAACTTGTTCTAGCCACGCTAGCACAATTTGGCTGGAAGGCCCATTGTATGGATCTGAAAAGTGCCTTTCTTAATGGAGATTTGCGGGAAGAAGTCTACATGTATCAACCATACTATTTTCAGGTTTCAGGGAACGAGCATCTAGTCTGCAAACTGAAGAAGGCTATGTATTGTTTGAAATACGCACCTAGGGCATGGTATATCAAGATTGATAGATATTTGGATGAACAGGGGTTCTAGTGGAGTGCTTCAGATTCCAACATGTATGTGAAAAGAGTTGGTAATGTTATCATATTTCTATTCATACATGTAGATGATATCATTATCATATGTCATGAGGCAAGTTCAATAACACTTAAAATCCAATATGAGAATTTTTTTTGGCTTGATAGATCTAGGCCTCCCACACTACTGTCTGGTTGTAGAAGTTTGGAAAATAGGTAACAACAATTTTGTCTCACAAAGAAAATATGCCAGGGAGTTTGTTGGACAAGTTTAGAATGATAGATTGCAAAGTCTCGTCTACACCTATGGATAAAGGGTTTGAAAATTTCAACCAAAACTGACTCTAAGGCAGTTAATGAGTCAATGTACAGGCAACTAGTTGGTAACTTGATATATCTTAGAGTCCCTAGACCTGATTTGAACTTCATTGTGAGCTTCATTTCCAGATTCATGATAATGCCAAAGATAGAGCACTATACAACAACAAGGTGAGTGTGGAGATATGTGAAAGGGACACTTGACTTTGGCATTTTCTACAACAAAAGCAAAGACCCTAGCCTCTGTGGGTATATAGATTCAGATTGGGAATGTTCTCTTCATAATAGAAAATCCACTTCTGGATATGTTGTTAGCCTTGGCATAGGTGCAGTCACATGGACCAGCAAGAAGCAGCATGCACAAGCCAGGAGCCCTTTTTTCAACAGAGGAAAAATATCGAGGAGTAGAGAAAGAAGCATGCTAGGTAGTTTGGCTCAAGAGGATGCATTGAAATGTAACAAACATAGCCAAGACCCCTGTGATGTGAGAACCAAGGCTTGATGAAACTTTCCAAGCATCTATTCTTTCACGAACATACCAAACATGTTGAGATATATTACCACTTCATCACATAGCTTGCAGAAGATGGGTCTATCGAATTGTAGTATTGTCCTATAAAGAATCAAACTGCAAACATTCTCACCAAGGGTTTGGGTCCTGAAAAATATGTAAAATTCTGATATAAGCTTGGTGCAGTTAGTAGATTGACCATTAAGGGAGGGTATTAAAGTAAATATTAGTTCACTATTCAATAATGGTCAATTAGGTACTAGATTTAGGCACTAATAAAGTCAGATGGACTTTAGTTTATTTTATGTGTTTGATATCTTATTTCACTTTAGTGTGTATTTCGGTCTATCTAACATTCATAAAGTGGATTGACTCAACTTTATTGTAACCTATATAAGAAATATTTTGCTTTCTCACTACTAACTTAAAGGCACATGACAACAATGAAAAGAGGGGTTTTTGTAGTTGCAAAACACAATATTGTTTTTGCAAAGTGGAAGGCACATGAAAAAGAGGCCCTTTATCCATCCTTTCCTCAGGTACAAGAAACCCAAAATATTTTCTCACAGTTTTTTTTATATTTTTCTCCAACGACCCCAATGACTCACTTCACGTTCCTTAGTTTGAAAACAAAGAGAAATAGCCCTTTCCCAACCTTGTGAGAAAGGTCTTACTTATAGAAAATGAGATGACCCCAGCTCCAAACCTTGTGAACAATCTTCCCCAGTATAAAAATAAAGAATCCTGCAACAATAATAAGATCAAATAAAAAATTAGCTTCCAATTTAGAATCCAAATGAACCAGAAACTATTTAATTTCTAGACAAGACCCTTCTCTGAGGTAGTTTAACTTGCCTTTACAAAAAAAATGACAAGCCACCCAATAATATTTGGAATGGCAGCCACTGATAATGCCTATATACAAACATAGAAGAGATTAATCCTACCAAACTAAATCAAAAGGATGAAATTCATAGGAAAAAAAAAAATTTCTTATTAAGACCACATAAATGAGGGAACTACATGGATTGTGTTGGAAATTTTGTCATTGATGGCAAAGGAGGAAGCAGAAGCAAAGGAGAAGACAAGAAAGAATAACAGAGGGAGAGTACATTTACAAAGACAAGGAAGCAAGCAACGCAAAGGAGACAGGGAGCATAAGAAGAACAGAGACAGGGCAGTAAAAAGAGAGGTGGAGACAGCGAATACAGAGGCAGAGGTTGAACAACAGAGGCAGAGGCAGAGGCATCGAATACAGCGAATTATGAATCAAAATGGTAATAAGCCCATGCGTTATAATATGTGGAAGTGCAGTGCAGAAGGCACTATAATGGTTTGCAGTGAATCGGGATTTTGGGTGAATGGAGAAGTTAGAATGGGAATAATACATTTCATATGTATGCCTTGATGAAGCACCGAAGAGTAGAATGCCATAGGTATAGGTAGCACGCGATTGAAGGGCAAAGGTTGAAACTGTTCGATATAATGGAACAGTGAATAGCATGGCCAATTCATGTAATGGACTATTGTTGTAGAGCCAAATCAAGATCATGGGGGATTGTTACATCTCAATGGAACCATGCAAGGAAAGAATAAACAAGAGCGATGGTGAAGAAGGTGGAACTTCAGTGGGAGAAGCTATGGAGTAAGTATAGCCATGGCACAGTACAAAAAATCGAAATCGAAGTTATAAAGAATGAAACAGAACCTGGACTAGGGAGTAACTGGAACAATGAAGGAACAGTAACGATGATTTGGAACACCTGATAGTTTTCATTGCACCGCTTTTGTGCGGTAAGTGGTTTTCATGAAATCAGCGCGATCACAGCCATCGGTTGACACGTGGCCTTAAGCGGTTTGGAGAAACCGCCCTTATCGCATGCCATTGCGCATTAACTGTCGACTGTGGACTCCGTGCGATATCGACGTACGTCATTCGATCTAAAGGCAGGTCCATCGAACGGTAGTCGCACGTCAACTAGCACGGAAGATAACTCAAGGGACGATGCGATAAGCAGCTGGGCCCCAGTTCATCGCATGACTTCTGAGAGTTAAATTTCATATTGTTTAATCGTGTGATTGCCGTAGGATAGGAGGGTTGGAGCGCGAGAGCAGGTGAATCATTGGATCCAAACGGAGTTGTGTGCATGTTAAGCAAGGTACGTAATATGTTGTTGTGGGCCCAGATGCTTCATAACATGATTCTTTTGTTTATTTGGAAGCCAGAAGTTAATAACTATGATAAAATCAAAGGTTATATGGAAATATGTATATATATATATTTATATATTTATATATTTATATATATACATTGTTTGATATGGGCCCAAGACATTTCGTTCTAATATATGTATTTTTAACATTAAAGAGTGAATGCAGTGGTAAAATTGCAGTGGTCCTAATATGAAGTTTGGGCGTAATATATAAAGTATTCATTAAGCAAGGTTTAAAGATGATTCATTGACCATTGGTTTTAAAACCTGAGTTATGGGCAAATATTCAAATATTAATTCGACAAATGATAAGAGGGGTTTTGGCTATGGTTTTTCACCATAAGTTTAATTAGATGGCTTTTGTATGTAAAATGATTGCATCCATGAAATGGGCTTTTACCACAGATTTGAAATAGGTGCATAAAGAAGAGCTGAAAGCCGAGTTGATTGGGTTCTTTATATATGAAAGCATATTATATGTGTGAGTGTTGCAGCTATGGGTTCATGATCAGTTATTAATGGTGGAGAAGTCTTCATGGTAGGGATTTGTAAGAAGAGATTTCACGTAATTAATGTACCCTGTATCATAAAATAGGTATATATGCAGTAGATACACAACTACAGTGAACTTGGAGAATATGGACCTGACAGAGGTAATCAGAGATTGCAGAGTTGAAGAGATGTGCAACAAAGGGATTCAAAAGTGTAGTGAATAGGTGGAATATGTAGAAGACAGTGAACAAAGTATGCAGGACAGTTGCATGACTATTACAGAAAGAACAAAACCAGCAAGCCAAGGGCTAAGTGAAGTTTATGTATTGAAACTGAAAATGTAAATGTTTTAACTGTTTTTATATTGTTTGTGATGCAAAGGAAAGTATCCAAAGGAAAAGAAAAATCCCATTGTAACACTGAAATTTGTACATATTGTTATATTTTTAATGAGTTGGACAAAGAAATGAGAAGGCAGAAGTCAAAAAGTCA
The DNA here is from genome assembly GCA_034641835.2 of Pinus albicaulis. Lineage (NCBI taxonomy): Eukaryota > Viridiplantae > Streptophyta > Pinopsida > Pinales > Pinaceae > Pinus > Pinus albicaulis. Next base: position 1,342,459,460 of record CM076577.1, on the reverse strand, counting down.
TGGTTGTTCACTCCAAATTCCTTGTGAAATACAAATAGTCATGTGATGAACTCTATATATAATATCAACTTGATATGCATAAAAAGGTAAGAGAGAGTAAGGATAGAGAATGCAAAGTATAGAAGATTGAGGGAGAGAAGATAAGAAAGAGAAGCTATAGAACAGAGCTGATATCTGAGGTAAATCAAAAAACATTTATTTTGATAAATTGAGGAAGTTGGAGCTTCCCTATCAAGTTTAAGCTTGATAGCTGTCAGTTGTAGTTGACTGAGGTTGAAGCCTCCTGTAGGTTGGTGCCTATAGAAAAGTGAAGGGAGTTGGAGCTTCCTTGCAAGTTGCAGCTTGCAGAATTGAGGTTGGAGCCTCCTGTAGGTTAGTGCCTGTAGAAAAATAGTGGTGAGAGGGAGATGGAGCTTTCCTTTGCATCACAACAATAATAAGATGTGGTTTTATCCCTTTATGGGTTTCCACTTATATCTGTTGTCTCTATTTGTGTTGCCTATGTGCTGAGATGATTTAACAATTATGCTTTATGTTTCCTGCTCTCATAATAAGTTTGATGTCACATTAATTTAATACTTGTTGCAACATATTAAGACTGTTCATATACTACGGTTGGTTATAAAATTAAGTTGTAAATAAGCTGGTGAAAAATTTAAAAAGCTCATGTATGTGTTAAACTGATTCACCCCCCCCCCCCTCTCAGTTTAACTAAGAATTCAACAATTGGTATCAGAGTTGGTTCCTTTTTATACCAGTTTAACCACTGAAAGGAGATCCTAGGCCCCCGGGATGGCTAGTCAAGAAGGAAGCTCAACCAATAAAGCCCCTTTTTTCACTGGTGCTAATTATGCCTTCTGGAAAATCAGAATGAGAGCATACATAATGTCTCTAGGAATAGAGGTATGGGCTGCTGTAGAATTTGGATATGCCCCAAAGGCAACTGACCCAGAAAGAGAAGCTAAACAAGAATTTGTAGCAAATGTAAAGGCCATGAATGCAATTTTAAGTGGACTTTGTGAAGTTGAATTTATCAAAATAAAGAACAGTAAGACTACCAAAGATATATGGGACACTCTTGAGAATATCAATGAGGGAGATAAAAAGGTAAAGACTGCCAAACTTCAAGCATATAGAGCCTAGTTTGAACATTTAAAAATGAATGATGATGAAGATGTTGGCAGCTTCTTCTTAAGAGTTGTAAAATTTGTTAACAATATGAAAGCTCTGGGAGAAACCATACCAAAAAGTATAATTGTGCAAAATATTCTAAGATCTCTTCCATCCAGGTTTAATCCCAAGGTGTCTGCAATAGAAGAAACAGTTGATTGGGAGACCTTGACTATGAACCAGTTACTTGGAAATTTAACAGCCTATGAAATGAGACTCCCACAGGAGAAACCAAGTACGAGGGAGGCAACTTTTAAAACAGAAAAGAAGAAAGAAGAAAAGGAAGATACATGTTCTTCCTCTGATGAATAAGAGGCTAAATTTGTCAAGAAACTGGATAGAGGCTCAGGTAAATACAAAGGTAAACTTCCTTTCAAATGCTTTAACTATGGAAGAGTTGGACACTATGTTGCTAAGTGTCCTCACAAGAAAGTAAAGAATCAGGCTCAAGAATCAGGGAAAAATACATCAAAAAACTGGCAGAAAGGAAAGAAATTTACTAGAAAATCCTTCTATGCTCAACAAGATAGCAGTGCATCTGAAGACTCAGATGAACCCTCAAGTGAAGAAGGAACCTCTGAATTTTTATTGATGGCCATAGAAGAACTTGAAGGAATCCTGCTAGAAGATGAAGAAGAAGAAGGTGAAGTCGACCTTGAGGGGGAGCTCAGAAGTGCTCTGGAGGAGATTGGTAGACTCAAACTGAAATGCAGAAAACAAAAGGACATTATCCTCAAGCATGTACGAGAAGAACAGAATTCAGAAATCCTCATGCAGCTAAAGATAAAGCTTGAAGAAGCCAACAATATAGAAGACATGTTACTTAAGCAAATCAAGGAGAAAACTCAAGAACAAGAGAAGTTGGAAGAAGAAGTAGTATGTCTTAGGAAGAAATTAGAAAATACTCAAAAGAAAATGCCTATAAATTCTTCTCAAACAACAAGCTCTGGTAAGTTGAACGAAATTCTGGGTGCTCAAAGATCTCCTATGATAAAAACTGGAATAGGCTATGAAGGAGAATTAAGTAAAAGAAAAGAAAAAGAAAACAGAGAGATAATTTTTGTAAAAGCAAAGAAGGATGATGAAGCAGTTCAAATAATTCCTACAAAAGAAAAAACATGTAAGAAGGGAGATAGAACCCAGAAGAATCCTCTAATAACAAAGAATGAAGGAAATACTCAGACAATTGAAAAAGATTCATATACCCCTGAGTATGTCAAATTTGGAATCCATCAAAGGAGATTCTTCCCTCCTATGAACAATGCTACCTGTTATGTCTACCACAAGCTGGGACACGTTGCTATATATTGTTATACAAGGAGGAGTAATTCATACCAGCAAAAGATGCAAGCAGTGAAGAGACTGCCTAAAGAAAAAAAATGGAGAAGAAAACCTCATATCAGGTATGCAGATTATTTCTATGGTTACTGTTTTTATATTAAATAATTTGGGCATAAAATCATTGAATGTAGAAAATATGGACAAAGATTGATGCTTAACACCTCAAGAAGGTTTATGAATCAAAGAAATTTTACTCATAATCACAATTCAGCAAAAATCATAATCAAATGTTGTGTATGTAATAAAACTGGACATATGCCATCCAAATGTCCTCTTAGAAGATGTAGTTCATTATCTCACAAAAGATACCAAACAAAAGGATGCTTCCAGTGGATAAAGAAGGTGAATAAATGTGATTTGGTACTGACTTCTCAAGACCTGAAAAGCCAGTGGTATTTGGACAGTGGCTGCTCAAAACACATGACTGGAGACAGAAACAAGTTTATAACTCTTGATGAAAAGAAATCTGGCAATGTTACTTTTGGCAATGATAAATCAGGAAAAATAAAAGGAAAAGGCTCAGTTAGCCTAGACAATGGCAAAGGAAAGGCCCAAGATGTACTATTTGTAGATGGGCTAAAAGAAAATTTGCTGAGTGTCAGTCAAATGTGTGATAAAGGTTGTGAAGTTCTTTTTAGATCACAATATTGTGAAGTCAGATCAAGCACCACAGGTAAGACTCTACTCAAAGGAGTTCGAATAGAGAGTAATGTTTACATTTTGAAAGAGGAATATGAAGCATGTCATCTTAGCAAACTTGAGGATTCATGGTTATGGCATAAAAGGTTGGGACATCTCAGCTTCGATTACATCATCAGACTAAGAAAGAAGAAAGTTGTCAAAGACATGCCAGAAATAAGAAGGCCTTCTAATACCATATGCAAATCTTGTCAATTGGGCAAATAGATCCGCACATCATTTAAGGCCAAAGATGAGTTGTTAACAAGAAGACCACTCTAGCTTGTGCACATGGACCTGTGTGGACCTGCAAGAACTAAAACACCAAGTGGAGAATCCTACTTCATGCTGATAATAAATGATTTATCCAGAATGACATGGGTTGCATTTCTCAAGAATAAATCAGAAGCTCTGGAAAAATTAAAAATATTCAAAGCTTTAGCAGAAAATCAGGATGCAAGCTAAAATGCATCAGATTGGATAGAGGAGGTGAATTCACAGATTATGACTTTGCAGATCTATGCAATGAACATGGGATAAAGAAAAAATTTACTATTGTAGGGACACCTTAGCATAATGGAGAAGCAGAAAGAAAAAACAGATCTGTACAATAAATTTCCAGAGCCATGATGCAAGAGAGTAATATTCCTCAAACCTTCTGGGCAGAAGCAGTACACACAACCATGCATATCCTTAACAAAGCTCACTTAAGGCCAAGCAGTGACAAGACTCCCTATGAACTATGGCATGGGAAACTAGCTTCAATAAAAAAATTTAGAATCTTTGGAAGCAAGTGTTGCATAAAGAATAATGATGAAAATCTTGGGAAATTTGATGCAAGAGAAGATGAAGGGATATTTATAGGATATGCTTCCAAAATTAAAGGGTACAGGTGTTGCAACAAGACTCTTCGAAAAATAGTAGAAAGCATTGACGTGAGATTTGATGAAGAACTTCCAAACAATACAAAAGATACAGACTACAGCAGTCCATCAGACAACCATGAAGAAGAAGACGAAGATGATGATGAAACAAGCAAGACAATAGAAGATGCTGAACTAAGCTCTAAAGCCCCTTCTAGATACACTCATAAGAACCATCCTGAAAATCAGATCATAGGAGACAAGAGAAAAGGGGTCCAGACAAGAAGGTAGCTAACTGAACAGAACGAAGAGGTATACATAGCCATGTTATCACAAATAGAGCCAAAGGAATTTGAAGAAGCCAGCAAGGACAAGTCTTGGGTGAATTCTATGAATGAAGAATTGGACCAAATTGAGAAGAACAACAACTGGGAACTAGTTCCTAGACCCACTGAGAAAAATGTTATAGGCTCAAAATGGGTATTCAAAAATAAATTGAATGAGGAAGGACAGCTAATTAGGAATAAAGCCACACTTTTCTGCAAAGGATATTCACAAATCAAAATACTTGATTACGATGAAACATTTGCCCTTGTAGCCAGAATGGAAGCCATCAGAATGTTTCTTGCCTTTGCATGCTACCAAAACTTCAAGGTATTTCAAATGGATGTGAAATCTGCATTTCTGAATGGAGATCTAGAAGAAGAAGTATACATGGAACAACCAGAAGGCTTTTCATGAACAGACAAAGAAGACTATGTATGTAGGCTAAAGAAGACTCTATATGGACTAAAACAAGCTTCTCGTGCTTGGTACTCAAGGGTGGATAAATACTTGCAAAACCAAGGCTTTAAGAGAGGAGGAGCAGACAGAAATCTATACATAAAAGCCCATGAAAAAGAACTACTGATTGTTGTAGTATATGTTGATGAAATTATGTTTGGAAGCAACAGAGATTAGCTAGCAAAAGGGTTTGTTGAGGAGATGAAATCAGAGTTTGAGATGTCCATGATTGGAGAGCTTAGTTTCTACTTAGGACTTCAAATTTAGCAAAAGGACACTGGTACATTCATCTCACAGGAAAAATACTTAAAAGAAATGTTGAAAAAGTTCGAAATGGAGGACTGCAAACCTGTGTCAACTCCCATGATCATGGGATGCAAGCTGTGTGCTGATGATGAATCTGCTGATATAGATCAAAAAATCTACAGATACATGATAGGAAGTCTGCTGTATCTTACAGCCTCAAGACCAGACATCATGCTAGCAGTAGGACTAGTGGCTAGATATCAAGCAGCACCTAAACAAAATCACCTTCTTGCAGTCAAAATAATATTCAGATGTCTACAAGGAACATCATAGTATGGACTTTGGTATCCTAAAGGAAAAAGCTTCACTCTAATAGCATACACAGATGCAGATTGGGCCAGCTGTGTGGATGACAGGAAAAGCACAAGTAGAGGTGCATTCTATCTAAGAGAAAGTCTGGTGGCATGGTTAAGCAAGAAACAAACATTTATCTCTCTATCTACAGCAGAAGCAGAATATATAGCAACAATAGCATGTTGTACACAAGTCATGTGGATGAAGCAAACCCTCCAAGACATGAAGGTAAGCATTGATGAACCTATCTCAATCAAATGTGATAATACAAGTGCTATAAGTATATCAAAAAATCTTGTGCTTCATTCAAAAACTAAACATATCCCAATCAAGTATCATTTTCTCCGAGAACAAGTGGCTCAGAAGGTAGTAAAGCTGGAATATGTACCAACAAAAGAAAAGACAGTAGATATATTTACCAAACCTCTTGCTATAGAACCATTTGAATATTTGAGAGATAGACTACGGGTAGTATTTGTAGATGCTACTCTTTGATATGAAGAGAAAGCATAGATTTAGGGGGAGAACAAAAACGAAAATATCATTCTAGGGGGAGATCAGCTATCAAGGGAACCATGAGACAGGTCAAATGCGAGAGTTGAAAGCACACTAAAAAATGAGCAACCCCTTGCCATTGATGTCAAAGGGGGAGGAATAGCAAGCAACAGAAGAAAGGGTCCTAAAAGGCAAACAGAGGAAGTGTATTGCCATTAATGCCAAAGGGGGAGACTGTTGGAAATGTTGTCATTGATGGCAAAGGAGGAAGCAGAAGCAAAGGAGAAGACAACAGAGAAGAACAGAGGGAGAGTCCATTTACAGAGACAGGGAAGCAAGCAATGCAAAGGAGACAGGGAGCATAAGAAGAACAGAGACAGGGTAGTAAAAAGAGAGGTAGAGACAGCAAATACAGAAGCAAAAATGAAATGGTCAAGCAGTGGAGGCAGAGGTCAAACAGCAGAGGCAGAGGCAAATACAATGAATACAGCGAATTATGAATTGAAATGGTAATAAACCCATGTGTTATAATATGTGGAAGTGCAGTGCAAAAGGCGCTATAATGGTTTGCGGTGAATCGGGATTTTGGGTGAATGGAGAAGTTAGAACGGGAATAATACATTTTAGATGTATGCCTTGATGAAGCACCGAAGAGTAGAATTCCATAGGTATAGGTAGCACAAGATTGAAGGGCAAAGCTTGAAACTGTTCGATACAATGGAACAGTGAATAGCGTGGCCAATTCATGTAATGGACCAGCGTTGTAGAGCCAAATCGAGATCATGGGGGATTGTTACATCTCAACGGAACCATGCAAGGAAAGAATAAACAAGAGCGATGGTGAAGAAGGCGGAACTTCAGTGGCAGAAGCGATGGAGTAAGTATAGCCATGGCACAGTAGAAAAAGTCGAAATCGAAGTTATAAAGAATGAAACGAAACCTGGAGTGGGGAGTAACCGGAACCATGAAGGAACAGTAACGATGGTTTGGAACACCCGACGGTTTTCATCACACCACTTTTGTGCGGTAAGTGGTTTTCGTGAAATCAACGTGATCACAGCCATCGGCTGACACGTGGCGTTAAGCAGTTTGGAGAAACCGCCCTTATTGCATGCCATCACGTGTTAACTGTCGACCGTGGACTCCGCACGATATTGACGTACGCCGTCCGATCTGGAGGCGGGTCCATCAAACGGTAGTCGCACGTCAACTAGCACGGAAGATAACTCAAGGGACGATGCGATAAGTAGCTGGGCCCCAGTTCATCGCATGACTTCTGAGAGTTAAATTTCATATTGTTTAATTGTGCAATTGCAGTAGGATAGGATGGTTGGAGTGCGAGAGCAGGTGAATCATTGGATCCAAACGGAGTTGTGTGCACGTTAAGCAAGGTATGTAATATGTTGCTGTGGGCCCAGATGCTTCATAACATGATGCTATGGTTTATTTGGAAGCTAGAAGTTAATAACTGCGATAAAATCAAAGGTTATATATATATATATATATATATATATATATATATATATAAAATCATATGTCCTAGCTCCTGCCATACTGGTGATATAAGAAATGTGGATGTCAAGGATATTCTCAAGATTAACTGAAGTCATAAAGAGCAATTTCATTTTATAACTAGCATTGAAAGTTGTCAAGTTGCCAAAGGCCTTTTACAATGACCTTCCCCTTACTTATTAGTCGTCTCTTCACACAAATTCTCCATGTGGAGCACCGAATTTCTTCTGCTACGTCAGGCACCTCTTCCTCTACCAGCATTCCTCCTCCTGTTTTCGCACACTAACTTATATTCTATCGTTGATGTTAATTAGTAAGCTTCCTCAACTATACTATATTGTGGAGGCTCATCTCATCTTACACTACAAACTTCATCCCATTCACATACCCCAAGACTTTCTAGTTCTCATCCTCGTGATGACCTATGCAGGTAGAAATTTGATATATCCTCGCACATGCTATCTCTATGTTGCGTATTTCTCTCTCAACTTGGACACCATCTTGTTCCGAGTCCTTATCTTCTCTTTTTTTAGATGGATTAACTCATGTGGTATAAAAATCCCACCATATAGAAGCATGCCTTTCCAACTTGGTAATGGTGAACTTCACCTTGTTCAAGTCCTCTATCTTCTTGTACTCAAAGTTCCTTTCCATCTCACTTATGCTTCTGCTTTCATAGTCCCATCATAATGCGAAATTTCAACATCAAGGATGATGATATGAGCACTCTCTTTGTGATTGAGAGACATAAATGGGACATTAATTATTGGTCTATAGATGGAACATGGATTGCTGATAGTGATTTGTCTTTGGAGATCACATCTATGACATGGATGGTGAGAGCTTGACAGATAAAGACATGAATTTGCACCTTCTTTTTCTCATCGGCCTTGGGAGCCACCTCATGGATCATGAGAAGGACATCTCACATCATATATGGAGCATGAAAAGGAAATTCCAGATCCTATTTCATGTGATCTTGAACAGCCAAAAGATGTTGAGGTACATGATGCATATTCAATTTTAAACAACATCCATGTGTCCTTATCAATGGGGAAAAAAATCCGCAAGCAATGCAATCCCAACACTACAGAATGTTTGGGACAACAATATGTTCAAACATCGATGTATTGTGGCAATTTTCAACTTTTCAAAAGAGGCCATAAAGCCCCAAATCATAAGCTGGCTTGGTTTTCCAAATCTAAAATTGTGCAGCATACTTCATGTGGATATTCGTAGAGGGAAACAACGTTTTGCAGGCTTATCTTGGAGACACCTTTTAAAACCTTGTTGTTTTAAGCTATTACAAGAGACTTGCATGGTAGAGAAGGGGGACAATTGTTGGAACATGTACAACAACCTTTGTAAAGGCATTTTTAGTGCAAGGAGGTGGCTCGTGGCTAGATGATGGACTGCACTATTCATATGCCCAAGATTATGACTATATCAGTCCTATCCAACATTGGATAAAGCAAGCATGTGGCAGAACACACCGTTATATATGTGATCCAGTAGATGGCATCAATTTAGTTTGTGCCAAAGGCCAATCAATATCTGGTACGCTCATTTTGGCAGTCTTGAGCATGGGAGTTTGTTCTTTTTGAGAAGATGAATCCAATGTAGTTGCAGACCAAGGGGACTAGAAAGAGTTGTACTTGGAAAGCCCCTTTTCATCTTAGTAGAGTTTATAACATTGTAATGAATTTCCCATGAATAGCTTTATGTATCAGCAGCTCTAAATTACAGCTATAAATATTCCCTTGATGAATACTGAGTTATTCCACATGAGGGTTCTCTAGTTAGAATATTGTTCTTTAGTAAACTTTTGAATGTGGTTTACTATGTTCCTGTAATGGAAGTAGTTCGTAACCACTTTTTAAGCACAGACATAAAACCTGAATGTTGTTTCACGAAAATAGTTTATGTTGTCGGGGAAATAAATATTTTTTAGTGTCCTTGGAAGATTCCAAATCTCCTTATCCAAATCAAAAGGTATCAAAGTGTATTTTTTTTATGTTTTTGGAGTTACAATGAAGACATTCACGAGAAAAAAATCATAAATGAGAGAGGTGCTAGGTGTTGCAGGTTATCAATCAGAAAATCCAAGAGGATATTGAAGAACCAAGAAAGACAATATGTATTGTGTGGGCTTCAATATGTACATATAGTTTCAGATATCTCTGGAATGTAATATCAAGTGTAGATCAGGAGACAGAATGTGAAGTATATTGGGATAACTCTGATATGATAGATACCACAACAAAGAGAAGGAATCATACTATGTTTCAGAATAGCTTGCTGGTATTTCAATTGATGTTGATAAAGTAGCGGATGCGCTATTGTGACAGTGATTGGGAAATTTCCTTGCAAGGTATTAAGAAAAATATTCATTTCTAGTAATGAATGAATGTATTCACCCCAACCCTAAATGTGCAGGGGTAATTGGTAATTTTTTTCAACACTATATTGACCCCAACCCTAAATGTGCAGGGGTAATCGGTAAATTTTTTCAACACAGAGCGAGACGAAGTTGTACTGAATTATTAAATTCGACTGGAACATAACCCCTCCTATCCTAAACATGATTTGAAATTCCTCAATCATACATAAATTATAATGGATTGAATGGTGGCTAAAACTATCATCGATCAATGAAACCAAATGGAAATCGGAACATCCACAATGAGGTAGATAAAAAACAAAAACAAAAACCAAAAAAATAGGTGTTCAGAGTTGTACATCTCTCTTCTGTTTGGAAACCTCATTTCTCCAGTTGGTATCCATGGTGCTATTGAGTAGTTGAAAGCCAAAGAGAACGCGGAAGATCTGCTCTGAACAGAAAATGAAAAGGGGCATTGGGGGTTGCTTATTATCGTTAATACCAACGAATGGCCCTGGTCCTAGTATTGAAAGACCTTCGAGGGAAGGATATCGAATAGCTGAAATGGCCTTGGTCCTAATAATTTGAGAGCTAAAACTAAATATTAAATAATTTGAGAGCTAAAACTCAATATTAAAATAAAAACAATGACAATGAAAATAAATGATAAATAATAATCTCACATTACGGCGGGAAATGGGAAAGTACTTGAATTAATTTGTCGTATGAAAAAATGAAATTTTATGTCAAATATAATTTCAAATTTTAAGATGTTGAACTAAGTTTTTATGAGAATGAAATTTTGTTAATAGTGAAAAAATATTATTTTTTATTATTTGTTTTAATTTATTTTATTTTTTTTAGAATAAAAATTATTAGTTATGAGAGACAAGAAAGTTGAATTTGAATTATATATTTATGTAAGGGTTGTTGTATCTATTTTGTATTTAATAATTAAATATAGGTTTATATGAGGCTACTTTAAGTAGGTGAGTAAACATTTCATTCTCAAGCCTAAAGGACAAAGGTGGGATTCATCTAGACATGTGTGTGTGCACAGGAGAGGTGTTATGCATGCCATATGCTTCGACCACTATATATAAGTGTCTCCCCTTGCTACCTTTTGACCATTATATATAAGTGTCTCCCCTGACTACCTTTTGACCACTATCTCTAAGTATCTAAGAGGAAGTTGTTAAAAAACACCCCTTCAAAGTTTAAATTTTCATGACTTTCACAGGGGATGTTTCAAAAACTGTTCCTATGGGCTGTTTTGTTGTAGTATATGAAAATTTTCCTCACCGGAATCTAGCTCCCTTCTCTCGCTGCCCACCCACCCCATGCTCCCATTCCCAAAAAAAAAATTGGATGCCGTTATGACCTTGATTATGAATGAACTGAAAAAATTTTAAAAAACAAAAGAGAGTTTAAATGTTGGTTAAGATTTTTTTTTTTTCCTAATCTTCATCAAATTAAAACTAGAAATAGTGAATCGAGCTTAGTTAAAAATGTAGGCCAAAGGCATGGTATCATGTCCTCTTAATTTCTCTACTAATGATTCTTTATTCTTACATGCTTTAGATCTTGACATATGTTTCCATGCATTTAGTTCTTCATCCTACTTTTCTAACCTTTCCCTCCAATTAAGCAGAGGCCTCAAAACGTTGCCCACGTTTTGGAATTTTCTCATAATCTAATCACTAAAGAGGATAATATCATCGAAGAAAGAGAAAGTTTTGACCAAAATTTACTCAAAACATCACAACTTCGTACATGTTCGTGACCCATTTGTTTTAAATTATGTTAATGAATATATAGAAGCTTGTTTTGACTATAGTCAACATGCCTTGGTAGGTCGTTTTCAGGATAAAATCCCCTCTAAAAGTACAATTTAGACTCAAGTCAGAGATTTATGGGAGTTGTATGACTAGCATAATAAGATTTGAATTTAAAATAGTCCCAAGGTTTTTTTTCATATTCATATTTAAGGAGGCCTCAACCCACATAGCTATTGGGAAGGTATGAGCTTGAGCTTTGTCAAAACACTATGGGATTGTTTTCTCGCTATATTGAAAATTTTCAGTTGAGAAATGTGTTGAGTTAATTCTCCGATCTAGAAGATTTCCCCAGGTTGTCAAGTATAGCTCTGACATTTCCTAGAAAGGATAGCTTACCCCATATGAAAATTTCTCTACCATAGACTTCGAAAAGACATCTTAGCCAAGACCGCATGGCGCATTTTTATGAAAATTAATCTGTCAAATGACATTCCCATCAGGAGTAGCTCTAGTTATTGTGACTCATAGTGATAATTCCTGGCCCAAATCAATTTAAATCATGGCTAACCTTGCTCAATATGTTTTTAGGCTATCATATCAGTTTCCTTGGCAGCAACACTATGTAATACTTGGTGGCAGTAATGATTGTATGTTCTAGTTGCTATTTCCCCCCCTGATACTTGGGAAAAAAATATGTTGAATGACAAATTATCAACATACAAGTTGAGGATTTAACACTCTGAATACTTGTTTCTATTACTAAAGTCTTGATACTACTGCCTTCCAACAACTAATAGTGCCTCAGACACCATTGACACCCAGACCGCCAGGAGAATAAAGCTCTGCCAACTACCCTGACCCCAATTAACATACATGTAGAACATACCCACCTAAGGGTACAACCACTAGTTTGTAGAGTTTTCAAGCTCATTTTAACATAGGCAGGCTAGATAGGCCACCATCACCATTTGCCCCAAATTAAGCCTTCTCAAGGGATGTTTGGGATATTTTGGACGCTAATAGAAAGGACATAGTCTATTGATTATGCTATTTTGTTAATAGCATAGACATAGTCTATCTGTAAGTGAAAGTGACAGGATTTTTTCCCATTTAATTCGTTTGATACAGTGCCTAGAAGGCATATAGATCTGAGCCTCGAAAGGGAAAAATGTTTTAGCAATGTTGTTATTAACCAAACTATCTACCTGTGTTACATATTCAGGCACATATCATATATAAAGATTTTCCAATGTTTTTCTACAACTAGATGGACATTGGATATATCTTAGGGGTTTCCAACATCTATGCTCCAATTTAAATCATGGCTAAACTTGCTCAATATGTTTGTAGGCTATCATATTAGTTTCCTTGGTAGCAACGCTATGTGATCATTGGTGGCAGTAATGATTGTATGTTCTAATTATTAATTTCCCCCTTGATGCTTAAGAAAAAAATACGTTGAATGGAAAATTATCAACAAACAATTTGAGGATTTAACACTCTGAATAGTTGTTTCTACTACTAAAGTCATGATACTACTACCTTCCAATTGCTAGGAGTGCCTCAGACACCATCGACACCCAGGCCAGAGAATAAAGCTCCTCCAACTACCCTGACCCCAATTAACATACATGTAGAACATACCCACCTAAGGGTAAAACCCCTATTTTGCAGAGTTCTCAAGCTCATTTTAACATAGGCAGGCTAGATAGGACACCATCACCATTAGCCCCAAATTAAGCCTTCTCAAGGAATGTTTGGGATATTTTGGACGCTAATAGAAAGGACTTAGTCTATTGATTATGCTAGTTTGTTAATAGCCTAGACATAGTCTATCTGTAAGTGAAAGTGACGGGATTTTTTCCCACTTAACTGTGTTTGATACAGTGCCTGGAAGGCATATATATCTTAGCCTGGGAAAGGAAAAATGCTTTAGCAATGTTGTTGTTAACCACACTTTCTACCTGTGTTACATATTTAGGCACATATCATATATACAGATTTTCCAATGTTTTGTTACAACTAGATGGACATTGGATATATGTTAGGGGTTTCCAACATCTATGCTCCAAATGATGCTTTGGAATGTGCATCTTTTTTCCACTGAATAATTGAAAAGCTATTAGAGGAAAACTGGTTGATTTGCAAGGACTTCAACATGGTTGAACCAAAATGACAAGAAGTTCTTCTTTCTTCCTCACCGTTAGAGCCCCAGAGATCTAGATGCTTAGTTTAATCTGTGGTCTAGCTTAATATATACAACTATAATGTTTATAAAAGGAATGATCTTAATTTTAGAAAGAGAGCATTAAAGCAGTTTAATTGGGGCCATCCTCTAGAATCAAAATTTCTTCACAATTGACTATCAATGCTACATACTTGTTCAATTTTTGACCAAATTAGCTACTTTGTATGACTACTGACATTTTTTTTTACATCTCCTAGGCAAGTTGTAAGTCGTGCATGTCATTGTCAAACTATCTTATTATTGCACCTCTCTTTGAGAACTCTAGTTGCCTACGATGGTATCCCTCTACTTGTTTATCAACCCTTCTTTAATATTTGACTTTGAATCCTTCAGGGAAATTAGCTTCTACCCCTCTAGCTCAGTGATCTGACCTAACGATTGCTACCCTACCCTTTTTATTAATATGCTCATTGTGTATATTTCATCAATGAAAATTCAAAGATGTCTAACAACAACAAAAAATAATAGACCTAAAATTTTGGCTGCTAAAGCGACAAACCCACAAAAACCATTGCAAAAAAAGTTGATTCAACCAGTAATGTTTTAATAAAAATCCCCAAATTATTGTTTTTCGACATTTAATTCAGTGGAACTAAACATATCGTATCCATGCAAGCCATCCCAATTTTTGTTGTAGCTTACTAACTTATGTGAATTCAATTATAATAAAGACATAAACTGAATTTCATGATTTAAGTAATACATGCTCCAACACCAAACTCCTTGTAACCAACCACCTTCTAAGTTTTGAACACCCACCAGAGGTCATCATTACCCACAAACACATGCCCTCATAACTAGTACCTAGTTATCTAAGCATCAAATGTTTCTAATATGCTCAATTAGAGATGAAGGATTATCCTAGGAGGTCATTTTTCTCGTTTGGGGTGTTGTTTTCGGCCTTGGATACTTAGTGGTTAAGGGTTTCAAGGGTCAAGGGTTAAGGGCCAATGGATTTAGGGTCATAGGATTTAGCATTTAAGGACTTAGGATTTACGGGATTTAGGTGTTAGTGGTTAAGGGGTTAGTAGTTAAGGTGTTTAGGGGTGATGGGTTAGAGGTTAAGGGTCACAGTTTAAGAGGATAAGGAGTTATGGCTTAGGAGGTTCATGGATTATATGTTATGGGTTAATATCTTAAGATTTAATGAGTCAAGGGGTTTATGGGTTATGAGTTAGGAGTGTAGGGATTAAGGGATTCTGAATTGGGGGTTAAGGGGATAGGGAATTTAGTGGTTATGGGTTAAAGGCTTATGTTTTGTGATAATTGGACTCCTAATTCCTTTATCACTACGATTGGGGGTTCCACTATTAATTTCTCTCACTTCCTTCCCTCTAGGTCCCCTAGGCCCTAAGCCCCCTTTTCATTCTCTGATGCTAGGACTATATATCTTAGTAAACCATGCTTGCACCTTTGACTTCTACCCATACAGGCTACCCTTTTTTCCCCTTTCCCCGTTTAATACACCATAATATACCCCCCCACAACCTTTTTGGTTATATAATTCCACTTTTCCTAATGTTATGAACCCCCAAATTTTGTCTCGATGCCCCTACAAGTACACCCTTGGGCCCCCTTGTCTAAGGGAGTAAACACATTAGGGGTTATGGGTAATTGTGATAAGGGAGCCCCTAATCCCCTTATCACAACTAGAAATAGTCCTATGAATGCCATCAATATCTATTGTAGGCAGTGTGGTGAACAATAATGAATACAAATTTGTGGTCAATAGGATAGGGATCATCAAGATGTTGAACCATACAATGTAAATATGGCTTTCAATGCTTGTGATCTAGTCACATAAAAGAGTACCCCATAAATTTTTGCTTTGGAGCACCCCTAGGATTCAATAATTAATCTAAAGTGAGAGGATCCATTGCTAAGGTGACAATGGAAACAACCTTGAGTTGAAATAAAATGACACTGTGTGAGCCTTGCACAACTAGGGTGTCGGTTTCATCATCATGATTATTATTCTTCTTCCTCAACCCTTTAATCCTCCTTCTCTCTCCCTAGAAGATCAAGTCCCTTGCTTAAAAGGAAAGCAATTCCCACTCTTTATTATATCTTAGGGAAAGGGTTTCTAGGGTCACTTCCCACCTATTCATTGACCTACACTCTACAATCAATTTGCCCAGCCATCAATCTTCCCAACCACGGTCAATTCTTTTTACTGATATAGGAATCACAATATTGTCTTCATCTAGGGCTCTTCAAATCTTCCACCTAACAGTGGTTTGAGTCCTCTCAAAATCATTGTTCTTGTGTATCAAAAATTTGATATTTTTTGTCCGATCTATGAACAAATCTGAACTACTCCTCTTATCATCCTTCTAACGATCCGTAGATGAATGAACTAGGGTCAAAAATTAGTGATTAACAGTCCATTGACTTTTTGTAGGTTGCTTCAAATCTCTGTCTAAAACTATATGGTCAATCCACCAAAATCAACTCCTCTACATGTCAATCCATTCTTCATATGACACATTTCTTCTGCATACTCAATCTTCTTCTCATGTTCCACCCTCCTTTGGATCTACTATCTCCACACATACTGAATCTGTAAACCATCTTCCAGATCTGTGGTCTATATTGGAGAAATAAGCCTCGCTTTAAGGGTCACAACCGCTCTTCTTCTACACAAATTTGTCACAGTATTAAGGGCATACCTTATGAACTAAACATGGTAGGAAATCTTCCTAACCAGGGAATTATACTTATGTACTTATAATTGCTGTACAACAAAACCCTATCCACCCATAGAAAAAACCACGACTCTTGCCTCCATAAGAGACTCGACCTAGCTCATATGGATCCATAGATTCTGGGAATTTCTTTGACTGAATCTTGACTTGAACTTTAGCTCTCAATGTCGACCCTCAAACTAGGGTTACCTCAGTTAATATTATTCCTGCGTCTACTTTTGTTATGAATCTAAATTACAGTGCAAGCCCTCCTCCATTTATATTGGTCTTTATCATAGACCTTGTGACCTACTAACCACCACAAGACAAGATGGTATCAAACCTATCTTTTATTTCATGTATAAAATCTAACCAACGAGATTCAATCTAATCTTGTAATGCACTAAAACAAGATATTGAATCCTTCCTACTATTTGCGGAAACAAAACACGATCACATAGTCACATATAAGTAAGAGAAAGAAATTATCAATCACACAACACAAGATGTATATAGGGAAAAAAACTACTCAAAACTCCTCTATCTCTATTGTGTATTAAGTCAAAGAATCATAAAACAATACAATGCTTAATGTCTCATTAAATTCTCCAGCACTATGCCAATTGTCTCTTGTTGATCTAGGAAAAATCTGTCTAGTACTTAGCCAATTCTCAACCTTCCTTCAACCTACATTGCTCACACAATTCCTGAGGAATTATCTCCCTATTAATTAGGAAAATCATCCTTCCTTGATTGTGTAATCCATCATGGCATCCCAATGACTTTATAATTTCACATGGGCAATTTTGTATAAATACAACAGATAGTTATGTTCCATTTAACCTTTGTCTCAACCGGGTCTTCCTCGGAACTGACATGCATGCAGTTATTAATAGAGAATTATCATTTATCTGATTGATCACTCATTGCGAATTAAATCTAATTTAATTCATTGGACTTCTCACTAGCTCATCCCTCAGTTAGAACTCGTTAAACTGATTTTAACTCAATTAATTGAGTTAACTAATTCACACCTACACCCCACTAATGCATCAACTACAACTGGAACCCAAAAATATTAGAATCCCACTACATGCCTCATATTATACACTTATGATGCAAGCATATGCAGGAACACAATAAATACATAAATAAACATAAACGTGGATGCATCAGGAATAACAATTCATTTAATTAATATCAAAATACTGAAAAATGCTTATAGAAAGAATGGAAAACAAACTAGCTCGGGTAATGGTAGCTTATCTGTAAGAAGAGATGTGGTAGCTACATGCCTCTTAATTGTGTTACAATAAGTCTCAAGGGCCTCTTTATTATTTAAAAATAATAGAAAACCCTAACCCGAGGAGATGTAACACCAAGAGTTTATGGGCCCCATTGTGGTTAGTTTGGAAACCAACTTCCTGGGGTCATAACTTGGTCATATTATCTATGTTTGACGCACGTGATACCTCGTTAGAAAGATCTCTCAGAGGACTACAACTACTAATGTGATTCTATGAAATTACCAAAACTTTCATGCCCAAAAAATGTCATTTTGGGCCTCAAAATGGCTCCAGAAGTTTAGGACCCGAAAAACTGACAAAAATAGTAAAATGTGATATAATTAAGGAAACTGAAAAACTGAAAGAGACAATGGCAAGGGCCCAAGTGGAATAGGCAGGTGGCCACCAATATCCACCTCGATCACCTCAACTCAAATTTCTTGAGGTAACTCAATCATCATGACTTAGTTAACTAATAGAAGTTGTTATGAGATGAAATTACAATTTATTGTCCAATTTATTTAAAGGAAAAATGAATTAGACACCTCACATTCCTCACTCCTGGTACATCAAAATTTCTCACTACTGTGGGTGCATTTTTTTTGTCCTTTTTGGTTGCTAATTTCATTGTTTCTTGTTGCAAACTTCAACGCTCCCTCTCAACAAGAAAGGAATTTAATCTATCTTGATCCGAAACCTTTGGAATTCTGCATGCAACACTTCTATAGTGTTGTTTGCACCTGCAAATATTGAAACTTAATAGCCTATGAACAACTGAATCAGTATAATGCATCTTTCATCAGAGTCTTATGACTACTTCTAGCTACTGCACCTGTCTACTGAACTCTCTGTGCTGCTGCTGGCATCTACATCCGTGCCCTTTGCACTGTTGCTGACTCTGATCTGCACTCTAGTATATGACATCCGTCACTCTGATTTCTATTTTCCCTACATTTTACTGCATCAATATAACTGATCCTTCCCACTATTTTTTTACTGTGGACTCCTTTTAGCCAGGTTCGATCCATGAGACACGCCATCTCAATGGACCCTGCCCAAATTTCTTATCTTGGGATTATGTCTACACATCACCCCACCTTTCACCTGGAGGTATGGATTCATGTGCTCCCTCTGCCCATCTGGCTCGAAATTTCCCCCTCATGGAGGCTTCTAATTGAGTGGACACGTCGACTCGGTCTCCTCTCTGCTTCTCCAATTGTGACTACTCCACAACCTTCTCACACTGCTTCTAAGGTTGCATGTTGAGAGGTAATGTGTGCTCCCTCTCAACCACCAAGTCTCTAACATATACTTTTCTCCTCAAAACTTTGCATGCATATGGTACCTCAAGTGCATACAGGTTCTTGACTCGTGCACATTGTAATTATCCCGGTGTTACAAAATTTTCTAAAAAAGAGTTGATTTTAAATCGACGATGTATCCCTCATCCGAGCTACGATTCAACCGATTTTTTTTCCATTTGGGCAGTGTTTCACAAGGAATCCAAATATGCTATTTTTTTTTTTAAATTTTACACCAAAATATTCATATATTATCTGCAAACTCACTGCCCAAAAAATTCCTGCTCTGATACCATGTAGAAAATATAACCAACGAGATTCAGTATGATCTTGTAATTTGCTAAAAAAAGATATTAAATCCTTCCTACGTTTTGCGAAAACAAAACACGATCGCACAATCACATATAAGTAAGAGAAATAAATTATCAATCGCACAACACGAGATGTATCTGGGGAAAGAAACTGCTCAAAACACCTCTATCTCTATTTTGTATTAAGTCAAGGAATCATGAAACAATACAATGCTTAATCTCTCATGAGATTCTCGAGCACTCTGCCAATTGTCTCCTGCGGATCTAGGAAAACTCGGTCTATTACTTAGCCAATTCTCAACCTTCCTTCACCCTATCTTTCTCATGAAATTCCTAGGGAATTAGCTCCCTATTAATTAAGAAAATGAGTCTTCCTTGATTGCGCAATCCATCATGGCATCCTAATGACTTTATAATTGCACATGGGAAATTTTGTATAAATGCAATTGATAGTCATGTTCCCTTTAACCTCTGCCTAACCTGGGTCTTCCTCGGAACTGACATGCATGCAACTACTAATAGAGAATTATCAGTTATCTGATTGATCACTCATTGTGAATTAAATCTAATTTAATTCACTAGTCGACCTCTCACTACCTCATCACTCAGTTAAAACTAGTTAAACTGATTTATCTCATTTAATTGAGTTAACTAATTCACACCTGCACCCACTAATGCATCAACTACAACTGGACCCAAAAAATATTAGAATCCATCTACATGCCTCATCTTAGACCCTTAACTCAAATTTCTTTAGCTAACTCAGCCATCATGTCTTATTTAACTAACACAAGTTGTTATGAGACAAAATTACAATTTATTCTCCAATTTATTTAAGGGAAAAATAAATTGGACGCCCCACATTCCTCACTCCTCATGCATCAAAATTCCTCACCAGTGTGGGTGAAATTTTTTTTTTGTCCTTTTTGGTTTCCAATTTCACTGTTTCTTGTTGCAAATTTCAACATTTTATAATTTGATGCGGCTTTCACACAAAGACACCATTGAAATAACATGCCAAAATTCTCATGAGCAACCTCTCTTAATCTCGATCTGCCAGAAGAGAAACAACAATATGCCATCCTACTTCCTAGCTCAAACCGACCATTAAGGTATGCAACATTCTTGTGAACCCTCACATGGTGATCTTTCTCTTGGAGGATGATCATGGCCTCCCTTTAGCAACCCTTACTCAGCCCTCTTACTCGACCTACTTTAGGACTACATCTCTCTTCACCCCCTTGATCAAATGAGCTCCTTCTCACTTGATGTTATTTCCTTCATCCTAAGCCCTCCTTAAATATTTTTTCCTATGCCTCTTAGGAACCCTCTAGAGCTTATGGATTTTATGCAGTTAGACCTTAGGAAATATTAATTTTCCTTTTTAATTTTATTTTAGATTTTAAACCCCATCTTGGGTCCAAAATCCCTTTTCTTGGTTTCTTTTCCCACAAATCCTTTTGTGACCAAATTCACACAAACCCATCTCACTAGGCATGTGGAGTACCTACCAAGCTACACAATTCAACAACATAGTCTAGTTTTAGTAACCGTAACTTGGTCAAGCTCTTGTAGTCAAGCAAGGGCTTGGTTGAGTTCCCAAGTTGCAAATTAAGTAAGGGTAGTTGTGAGGGCATGATAGCTAGGGAGGGTCTTGGCATGCAAATTAGGAAATAAAAGGCATGCTAACACATGTCGAACAATGTCAATGCATGCTGAAGAGTGTTAGGGACTACTGTTTGGGGCATATCAAGGGATAACTAGGTCAAAATGCATGGAAAGGAAGGAATAAGAGTGTGTTCCAAGGAGTGTCAGCGAATTCAAGTGTGCTAAGGACGAAGTGCGTTAGGAGAAGTTCATAATAGGATTTACCGGAGGCAAGCCTATGATTGTTATATGGGACTCAACATAGCCATTTTAGACAAAGGGAGATCACTTTGTGCTAGGCACAACATTGTTTTGTCTTTATCTATTTTTTTTTATAGGAGATGTGGCACACTTTGGCTACATGCTCATGTTTTCAACTATTCCATACAATTTCATATTGTACATTGTTGTGTATAAGTTTTGGGGAACTCGGCTTGTGTCGGCTTATATATTGTGTGTCATGTGCATCTTGTGGTTCTTGCAAAATCTTAGTTAATGTTATACTCTTTATATTAACTGAACATACATGTGAAATATTTCCTATGTAACGTGTGTTGCTTAGTTGTTTTATGGCCATGGCTAGATCATGTGATCCTTGTCTTGGTAACCAGTGAAGTGGGGCAAGTTGAGCTTGGACATGGGTGGCATAAGATGAGTTATAGAAAGTTCTTAGGTGAACAAGGCACAATCTACTTGTAGTAGGTGCAATTGGTCAAGTTGTTGTAGTTGAAGTAGGCCAATATTGTCACATGAATTGTAGTAGCCAAGGATTTGATTAGGTTCCAAATTCGAGAAAAAATTTAAAGGCTAGTTGTGAGGACATGAGTTCCAAGGCATGCTAGGGAATGCTAAGATGTGCTAGATAGTGCGAAGGCATGTTAAACATGCTAAGATGTGCCAAGATGTGCAAGGGTGTGTCAATGCGTTCCAGTGATTTTCAAGGAAAAGAAAAGGAGAAACAAGTTAAAATACAAGGAAATGAACACATAAGAGGGTTAATGAGTCATCAACTTACCTTTTCCAAAAGGGGCATGCTAGGCACACCAACACTAGGTGCCAATAGGTGCCAAGTGCAAAGTCTTAGTGCATTCTAAGTTCCAAGTCTTCATTTGATGCTTCTCATCTACTTTCCAATAGTTGATCTCAAATAAATTTAATATTAAACCATGTCAAATCATACCAAGGCATCTCAATGTACTCCATACATGCTAAGACTTTCCAAGCGCCAACACGTGCTAAGTGCTAATATGTATGAGGGAGTGTTATGCATGCTATGAAGTGGAAGGGCATGTTGAAGAGTGTTATGGCATGCTAGAGAGTGCTAATGCATGTTGAGGAGTATTAAGGAGTACTATTATAGGACAATACATTGAGGGAACACTAGGTCAAAATTCATGGAAGTTAATTAATATGAGGAATGTGTGCCAGGGTCTAGTGTTAATGAGTGCTAGTTGTCATGCTAAGGAGGGAGTGACAAGGTGTGCTAAGCATTGGTAAGGCATGCTAGTGAATATCAAGGCATGTCAAGAAGTCATAAAGTGTGCTTGGGAGTTCCAGGTTGTGCTAATTCTATGTGCCAAATAGTGCCAAGATATGCCAATACATGCTAGGTGCTAAGGATGTGTGGGGTGCTAGGGTATGTCAATATGTGTCAAGAAGTGTCAAGGCAACAAAAGGAAGAACCAATAAGAGGGTTAATAAGTCGGGACTTTATCTTTTTCAAAAGGGTCATGATAGGAACACTAATAATAGGGCCCAATACATGCCAAGTGGCATTGTGTACCAAGTGCTAATGTATGTCAATGCATTCAACCAAGGTGTTCCAGGGCATGTTAGGGACTACATGCATGCCAACACATGCTAGTAGAGTTCTATGTTGTGTTAGTGCATGCCACCATGTGCTTGGGCGTTAGTGTCATGACAAGACATTCTAGGTACAAAGATGTTTGTGAGGTGCTAAGAAATGTTAGTGTGTGCCAAAGCATTAATTTAAGGTGTGCCCAGATTGTTGAGGAGTGTTAGCTCTTTCTCATTAATAGAATTGACAAAGCTTTATTATGTATTAAATAATATATTCCCTACACACACTAGTGGAACTTTATCTAATAATTTTCTAGATAATAAACTTAATAGATATGAATCATGTGTTGACTCATAGGGAAACTCTATTCGACTAGTCATTGATTGAGGGAAATGATACACACTAATGACTTCTTAAAAAATTCACGAACTCTAAACACTATAGCCTTGGACATATTATAAAAAAGACTCCACAATAATGCTCTTAAATCGTTATCTTTTGACAAAAAGTATATTAACAGGCACATAGCGTCATCAAAAACTCATTGGAATGATCAATGATGACGAACATTTTTTTACCGTCACCAAAAGTAACAAAAAGAGCATTGGTGAGGGTCATTAAAATTTCATCACTAGAAGTGTCACCAAAGAGAGAATTAGTGATGGGCCTTTAATGACCCTCACCAAAAGTGCCATTGAAAATGGCTTTGGTGACATACCTTAAAGGACCATCACTATATACACTTACAACGACGTTTTTTTAAGGACCGTCACCATATGTGACATTGGTGACGGACCTTAAAGGTCCGTCACAAGCATGAACCTCACCAATGTCCTTTTTTCTTGTAGTGTCACCTCTGCGGTCCTACCCAAAAATGGGCATAAAATACGTACAAATTCACATTTGTACGAACAACCCACTCAAGAAAATGACAAAAATAAAAATTACGACATTTCATCTGCCTCATCACCGTCACACTAAGACCAACCAATGGGACCCCCACCCTCAGCCAAATACACTCCTCACATCATCGTGCATGACTATTCATGTTAATGGGGCAACCATTTCCATGTTTGTACATCAAAACCACTTTCATATTCTTTTGGCAAGTGTACAAAGAATTTTTTAGGAGAAGACTCCCACCCATCCATTTACATTGCTTACCTGGCAGCATTCCCTAATCACCCTTGGTTGAAGCTACACATTCTTTACCAAAACTAGTCATGATAATCACAACAAGCATACACCCACCCTGGGTTTCCTACCGACCCCAGGTCTTTCCCCATAAAAAATTTCTATGACTATCGCCACTCGTATTGACATCTACGACCTCAAGCCACTTAACCACCATCATCAGTTATAGCCATTTCTCGCTACCATGCCTAGTTAACCCATCAAATTATGCCCTTCTACATTAGAAACCCTGGTCCCTTGCATTAACACACATTTTTATTGGTTGATGCTTCCTTATTTTCGACTTCAACAACTATTTTCCAGGAAGGAAGTGGTACCTTGGATGACTCCTCACCTCAATCAAGGCATCCTCAAATGGCATGATGGTAATCATCATTTCCCATTGATGTCATCGATCCTCTTGAAATTTGACATCAACATAATTTTTCATGTCCAAGATGGTATCGCACTTCATAACCATTGCACTCTGTCAAGATTCATCGAAGACCTGTATACTAGTGGGCATCTCTTTCAACAATGCTTACATGGGAAGGTGCCCAGTATTAAAAGACACATGCATCCATTGAGCGTGCTCTCTAAACATTCCATGCATGTGGGTACCACATTCAACCCTTTCTTTTGAAAGAAAAAACCCCCCTAGGGCATCAGCAACTGTTGTCATCAACCAAAAGCAGGTCACCAACTACAAAATATGACATGACAGAACCAATATCTTTAAAATAAACTTAACTAGTCAAAAATCATGAGCATGGGACATGCCCACCACGTTCAAATATTGCTTATTTTATCTCTTGCAGATTTCCTACAAAGAATGGTGTCTTTTTTACTTAGGAAAAGGGGTCTCTCAACTCAATTCCAAACAAGGTTACCCTCTCTCTCTCTCAAATTGATCACACAGAAAATAAATAATAATGTATTTTGGCTATACGGTTCTTTCTATACCTCATACATTAGGGGGGAAATGTTAACACCAGAAAATAGTGTGGGAAAAAGACATTAAAAATGTCAAGCAGAAGGTACAGATGAATATTTTCAGAGAATGAATACATTAGGGTAGACTAAAATTTTATTTTTCCTAAAGTTTAGATGGAAATTAATGAAAAACACACCTGCATCAAATAAATTTTGCACTCAGCATGGCTATTCCTTAGATAGTTGCATGATCCTGAAGGTGGCGAAATGTCACAATCCGAGACCACTTGAAATGCTTGGTTAAGATAATTCTCCACCTATTTCTATCAAGGACAACCGGATTTGAGCCACCTTGAGGAGTAAATGCAACTCACAAAGGAATTCTTCCTCCACTCTTGTGTCACTATCCATCTTGGGCCAAGAGAAGAGGGGGGAATTAAAAAAATGTCTATATAAGCCAAAATTTGGAAGAATAATTGGAGACACATTGTTATGCTGGCCAAATTTCTTCATGCAAAATTAACTTGCATATTCCAGCAGCAGAGGGGTAGGAAGGACTCATATGTTGGACAACCAACATATCAATCTGAGAGAGAGAGGTCCACCACTTGATCTTGATCTATCATCCTTTGAGAGAGGGAAGAGACGCTTGCAGGAAATCAAGGGAAGCAGACCTCCTTGTTTTGGGTATTTGAGCTCCATAGCTCAAAGGACCCTCTTTAAGTGTTTAGCATGTATTGGAGACACATTGTTATGCTGGCCAAATTTCTTCATACAAAATTAACTTGCATATTCCAGCAGCAGAGGGTTAGGAAGGACTCATATGTTGGACAACCAACATATCAGTCTGAGAGAGAGAGGTCCACCACTTGATCTTGATCTATCATCCTTTGAGAGAGGGAAGAGATGCTTGCAGGAACTCGAGGGAAGGAGACCTCCTTGTTTTGGGTATTTGAGCTCTATATCTCAAAGGAACCTCTTTAAGTGTTTAGCATGTATCATTTTTACCACCAGCACCTAATAAAGGGAGAATTCTCCACTTGTGTTATTAGGTTGTTTGCTCCATCGAGCTTTTGTATTTTTCATCTTGTGATTTTTTTTGTTCTTAGTGTTGTATGCTTAATTTTTCCCTCAAACTTAGTTTACATTGTGTTGAATCTGTTCCACTAATAGTAGGCAATCATTTTTCTCTGTGACCTTATGTAGGTAGCATACAACTTGCTAAAGAAGTGTATTTCATACACCCTTGCACCAAATGCACTACCACAAGGTGCATACTTATTTCAAATTAACCACTCATCAATATCCCATACCATGCAATAAAACTTCAGATCCAATTAATCATCAATCACACTCACATATGCACACCCTATTACTTTTATCTTCACCTCCTTATATAGCTTAGGCCTTAGCCAATACCATGTGCTGAAACCACACTTGTGTCAGTGGTAATATTTGACTGGATGAAATAGTTGTTACATTGCTCAGTATTTTCGGCTAATACCATTCTAATTCACCTTAGTATTTAATGAATCATATGAGCCAAATGTATGTGCCTTTTCTTCTTTATAACCACGTGTGTACGTGACCTAGCTTCATAGAACCCACATATATTTCTTCAAAATTTCACCTTTATAATTCTTTTGTCTCTGACCTCCATACCTTTTTCCAATCATTTTGACACCTATTCAATCACTCTGTCATCTATGAAGTGGCCTCTATGACTCATCTAGTTACCATATACTTATCATGTTATAGATGGGTTGCCATCAAGGACAACACATACATCATAATGCCAACCATAACTACAACACATTCATAAGAGTCTATAACAATGAAAACTAAACAATAGAAAAGATAATTAAGGTAATCAAAACACATTGTTACACTACCTTACAAACACAAAAATCCCTCCTAAAGAGGAGGGCCCTTCCTCCTTATCAGGGAGATGGTGATTCATAGCCCACAAGATAATGAAGAAAAACACGATTGAATCACGAACCCATGAAATTTTTTTATTATCTTTAAGAAAATTATAGATGCACATTTCTCCACAAGATGATGGTTCCATTCCCGCACAATGAAGAGGTTTTACATATTTGTAGAATTACATTACTTTTAATTTCAGAACCAAAATCATCCATGAGAATATTTCAATTCTTAGGCTAGCCAAATTAAGAGTCTCATTCAAAAAGTTACAACTAATTTGCTGAGAATAAATAAATTGTTCTAACAATGTCTTCATTTATTGAGAAGCCAACACTGGAAAATTGTAACTATTAGAGCCAAGTTGGTTGTACTGTTGAAAACTAGTCTGCTTGATCTTGTTGGCGGAATGGTATGAGTTGACTTTGATCAAGTAGAAGCTCCCATGTTGACTCTTGATGATGTCATCAAGAAAAAATAATATCGCAAAACAAAATATTATGAAATAAAGTATCGATATTACAACATCAAAATTAGCAAAATCTAATCTAGAATGTCATTAGTACAAAACATAAAGAAACGACATTGCATGTAAACAAAAACATCCCAACAAGAAAATTCATCCTGAAACAACCTTCTTATCAATTTTATAAAATTTCCCAAAATAGTCAACCTTTCATCAATATACAAGAAAAATTGCATGAATTAAGGTAACATGAAGAAGTATCATACATTGGTCAAAATGGTAATTAGTGGAGTAACATAATGTGACTACGAGGGTAAAAGTGGTTGAAAATGTGAGGAAATTATGGTAAAAAGGATCTCAATTCCAAAACCCAACACTTCTCATGAGGTGATTTGTGCATTTCTAGTGATTGGTCCTTAAATATGAATAGCTATTCAACATATTTTTTATTCTCATCAGTTAATAACGTTTCCTAATGAGGAATAGTATCACTATGTACTTCCATATCCATTGTTCATTCTACTTGTTGTGACCCCATTTTTCTATAAATGTTTCTTTTGGATGAAGTGGTAATGTGATACCTTTCCATGATAACTTGAGGAGGTGGTTCCTTTACATCACTTTCACCAGAATGTATTTCATTACTCTCTCTCATGAGGCTATAATGTGATGTTATTTTGTTTAAGTTGAGGATGCACTTTGAAAAACTTTTTGTGATGAGGAGGTTTCAGCATTAGCGGGTTTTTTTCCTTCTTTTCATAGTCCTTTCTTTAATATTTGGTACTCACTTCCATTACTATATCATCAACTAGTATTTTTGTATCCTTCTCCTTTTATGTGTTAGCTTGAATTTATTCATAATATTTTGGAATTATTGTGAAAAAATTTCCATGCCTTCTCAATTTCAAATTGTTTAAGAAAATACCTTCATGACTGAATCCTTGGATGGATTTAGCTTCAACTAAAGCGAAATATTTCAATAATTCAAAAAAATTGCAAGATGTTCAGAGTTCCTTACTGTGGAATCTCGTAATGTGAATAATATCGAGATAATCTACTTTTTAATTTTCTTATAATGTAATGTTCCAAATTATAAAATTGCATAAAATTTCTTCAGAAATTAATGTCACAAATTTCACATATTAAGCCATAAAATTGACGCCAAACTGTAAATATATAAATTGAAATCTCATAATAGGCATTAAACACATGCATGAAATCTCAACTTTATTTATCATAACAAAAGAGCATAGTTACAGGCTAACTCAATAGATGAGACAATAACCTAGAATACCTCCAAATATTATGCTACAAATTGATGTCGACCTCCCACAATAACTACAACGGAACAATACCAATTGTGAATCCTGAATGGATCCATGAAAGGAAGATATGGGTTCTTTCCCACTCTCACTAAATCAACTGAGGGTTTCTGTCCTGGGGCTACCACTGAAGTTGGGAAATCCTGGTTCTCCAAAATTCTATACAAGAAAAATGCTCAACTGAAGGATGTCCCAAAATGATATACTCCTTCTTTTAAAGACTCTATAGATAGATATCTAAGACTCTAGAAGCATATTATTTTATTATTTCATTATTATTCTCGAAGCTCCTCCATTGACTTTATCTTAAGTGACTTTTTAATTTTTATTTTATTTCACTTGAATCACTTTTGGCCTCTTTCATCCAAATAATTATTTTTCCCTTTTTAATTAAATGATGAATTAAAGTCATTTTTAATCTAGTAAAATGATCATCTTCCCACCATACTCTCTCCAGCCACTAGAAGTCACTTCTAGGCATATAATCATGTATATCTTCTCATTTTGGCTCCAACAAGATATTACACTAAAGTATTCTATCAAATCTCACTCCTGGAATGCCACCTCAACCGTAACTTATTAAGTTAGACCCATTAATAAAAACAAAAATTGAAAGTTGTTGGAATATAATAGAATGAAAGAAAAAATATGTATATGATGGTATATGGCAATAGAATACCATCAGATCTCATAAAATTCCCTCAAAAACCCCTTTGATACCACTGATGACATAATATTACTTCCCTGACCTGGCCATCCCATGCCCTGGAAATACACCTTGGTTGTACTATAGAGGAAAATAAAAATAGGTACATGACAAATCCTCCCACTCCAATATTGCTCGCCCTCAAGAAATATACACCTATCCACTCTAGAGGCATCTGCAAATTGATACCATGATCCTATATGAACCATTGGTCCACATCATGCTTCCAAGCAATCCAAACTTAAATGGATCCCTCAGTACCTGGATCCCAAGCCCATATCTGACTCAACCTACTACCAATAGAACCACCTAGAGCACATTTTCACCATGGTCTATCATCGCCCAAGTCCCATGGATTTGATTTTTATCTATCTCTGACTATAGATGCTACTCCACTAGTAGAATACCAACTCATCACCTATCTCCAATCCAATCCCTAGAATAAACCAAGGTCAATCCAACCATCTTGATGTTGTGTTCGAATGATAATGAGATGATTACCTACATCCCACTGCCAACTAAAAGATGCAATATCCTTCACTTCTAATGGCTCCTGCTACACTATTTCAATGAATAAAAATATTGCTCCATCAATATCATACCAATTCATTATCTCCTGCCAATCTATCCTATGGAAAGAATTGAATGCACTGAAACCTATGTGTGGAAAAATTATACTATATGTTCATTGGTCCATTCTCAATTCATGTTGCTCTTTCTAGTTTTCCAACAAGTTCTCTCCAAGAAATACCACCCTTTTCCCTATAATGAGAAAAAGTGGGCAAGTTGTGTTGTAAGCCCTATCTATGTACTCGTAGAGAGGGATGTTGCCTAAAAATGTTGTAGCTTTTCTATCTTCCACTACATCTATTTTCACTTAATAAATGGGTAGACCGAAAGATAGTTGCACCACCATCTCCCTCATGTGATGGGGAACTCCATGCTCCTTTATTCTACCACCATATTGTTTGTTTGTACAATGCCAACTCAATATCTCTCGCCATCCAACCCAAAGTGAAGGATCGAATTCACATATACTCAACTCATCGCCTCATCTCACTATATTAGTCAACACATGAAATCTGAATAAGTAACTATGCCTCTCTCTCTCTCCAATGTATAGAGGTAACGTAATAGTGTTATCATCACGACCTGTGTATGCCTGAAGAGGGATGATGTCACTCCAACATCTACCCCTCTAACTATACCATTAGTTAATCCAACATTTCCCCAACGTGAGTCAACTTTGTCACTGACTTGGCACAAACTTCTCTCATGCCATCCAAATCCTCATTCTGCTACAAAATGGTTTCTCAGAGTGTCAGGGCCTTATTTATCAATGCTAGAAGGTTGAACTAAAACTGATGGAACTATTATGGGAGGCTAACATTAGTAAACATGGGCACAATTCTGGGTACCTCTATGTCTCATGGCACCTCATTAACGATGGATGTGCCTCTTAACACCTCATCAATGATGGTTATCTTTGTGTCTCCTAACACCTCATAAATAAATGGCCGTATGGGTGTATGTTCAATTGTTTCCACCAATGAGTGAACTGATACTATCAAAGGAATCTCCAACAAGGGTGACTCTTGCATAACACAGGGTGTATTTACATTATCCTTATTAATGGTTGGTCCAAAATATGACCACTCATCCTCCTCAACCTCAACCTCCAAATATCTGTCCATAAAAGGATCATCATGCATGTTATGTATATGATCCTCCTTAGCTGACTCATGCTCCACCATATGTTTCTCATGCTGAAATTTCATTGGTGGCTCATCACCCTGAATGTCTCCCATAGGGTCCACAAATATCTCACTATACATAGTAATATAAATATGGCATGCTTTCAACAACTCCACATGACTTCTCATGCTCCTCAGAGGCATCCTCATATGAATGCATGGACTCATTCAAAGAAGAATCATGATCCTAAAAGTTAAAAGGAATATCCTCATGCTATACCTTTATCATCTCCTTTGAATCACTTAAGCATTAATGTTCAAGTCCCCAAGGTTCCTTACAAATAAATCCAATACCATTCCTCCTTAAATAATTCTTGAAGCATGTTTTGTCACCACAAATCCATTGCAACTCCTCCTAAGTAAACCATCTCCTAAATAACCCAATGTTTTTCTCAACCAACCTTTTGGCTCTTTTATAAGCAGTAGGTGAAACTAATTTTTCATCCCTCCAAATGGCCAAAAATATAGATTGTGTCTCCCTACAAATGGCATCACGCCCTGCCATGCATGAAGTCAAAATGGACTACATGTGTGTTATGACCGTGTTTGGATGATGTTTCCTAATGCTGAAGAAGCATTGAAACATCTACAGGATCAATTTTTCATGTTCTAGCTCAAACATGAGGTCATAAGATCTAACCAAGGCCATGACTTCTAGAATCTCTATCCTCTTCCCAAAGGTAGGACCCTCACTATTATCCAAATCTTGAAAGGTCTCCACTATCAGTTTGAAGGCTCTCCTCGTAATTTCATCACTATAAGGGGGTATATGTGTGGTCAAAATCATGATACTATTAATACAAGAGGAAACTAGAAGTTTGAGTCCTATCTAAGGGTGCTTCAAATACTTGTGTTGTACTAATGCAAGCATAGATGGTTTTAGAGCCCAAATGAAGCTCTTCCCATCTAATTTATCTACCTTGTAGAGGAGAGAAGAAGGTTCTTCCAATTTGAGAAGGCCTTTTACTAAAATCCAATAAATCTAAAATCTGTCACAAGTCGATAGATTTTGTATCGCAACTGATGCTTTTTTTGTGGCTGCTCTTGTTGTAGTAAAATAAGTATCCCCTTGGAAAAGGAATTGTTGATTTCTATTCCTAGTTTATTAAGTAAATTTATGAAGTTTTGACCCACGTTTTAGAAAGCTCAAATTATTTTGATACCACACCACATGCATGCAAAACCCAACTGAAATGAAGTAGATCCAAGTGTTGGAAATGACCCAAACAGGTAGCACACACTTCCCAAAAAATATTTTTGTAGCTACTGAAGAAGAAATGGAGTTTATTCCCTAAAAAATGCTCGTAAAATTATGAAATTTTAACCTGGAGCTCTTGGCACCAAAGAAATAAAAACCTAGAAATGGTTTGGATAACTCCAAGCCAATATCAAGGCCACCAATTGGTGTGAATTAGCCAGTTTACCAATAAATTACATTTTTGAAGGAATTCTGATTTACAGCGTGAATATTGCCCAAACAAATATAATATTTTAACCATGAACTCCTCTCACAAAACCTAGCAAAACCGAGAAAAATTTTGTAGAAATTCCAGCTGACCCAAAAACCCTTAATTTAATGTTGACCTGAAAATGGGTTGGATAACTTGTTATGTTTTTCAAGAACCTCCCACTCAGTTAAACAAATAAAAGATCTAGCTTATACTTGACAATTTGCAGAATTTATGCTTGAAAGTGGTGTATGATTTTTAACTATTTAAGTGTCTTAAGTCCATTTGTTCTTGTTGATGTTTAAAATGTATAACAACAACATAATGCAGCAGTAAAAAATTCACACATAATAGAAAATTTAATCTAGGAGTTCACCTGAATATCATGGGCTACGTCTCCTTTGAGCTTTTCCATCTTGACTTGGCTCTTTGGGATTATGGTAAAGATTATTTTATAGGTTCCACACTTAACTCCAATGGTTACTAAACTGAACCAAAGGGCTTGATCTATATCCCTGTCATGGCTATCATCACTTTGCAAACAGCTTTAGGCTACCTTAGACTCGATTCCTTCTATCGGTGCACTTAGCTACACTGAACTTCTCTATGGCACTAACTCCTTTATAATTTTGTTTTCCTCCTTGAAACCACACCTACTATCTTCAGCACACATCAGACACAAAATATTGACTGGTCGTTTGCTCAAATTGAGCATTGCATCTCCAAACTAGGCCTTCCTCCACAGTTTTCCCAGGGCTGCCCAAAACTTCCCTTCAGCTTCTTGAGCTCTAGAAGTCATAAAATGGATCTGAAAATCCCTTCACCGGATTCATAATGGCAAAATTAGTCAGGATAGGCTATTTTTTCACTGAAAATGGCCTCCGGCTGTTCCGGTTTCACCTCCAACACCTGTTGGCACCCCTTGGCACTAGGGTCACTGAAAACTTCTATGATTGGTTCTCTAA
This sequence comes from Pinus albicaulis, assembly GCA_034641835.2. NCBI lineage: Eukaryota > Viridiplantae > Streptophyta > Pinopsida > Pinales > Pinaceae > Pinus > Pinus albicaulis. The sequence goes on along the minus strand of CM076577.1, from coordinate 1,342,425,889 downwards.
CTCTATAGGTCCTAAAAAGCTTCTACAACCTCCATAAATGGATTCATAATTCTTTTTACAATCATAAATGACTATTGTTTCACTGCATATCGTCTCTAGCTACCTTGGCTAGGCCTTAAATTGCTGCTGGAAAAAGCTGGCACTTATGGCCCCTGGAACTTTACTAAAGATTCTTGGATTTCTAAATTTCTCTACAGGATCTGAAAACCATCTCATTAGTTTTAGAACATATAAAATATCCAAAATTGATTATTTTATCTTTTAAAAATACCTCTAGCTCCCCTGGCTAGTCCTCAAACTGTTGTTGCCCCCTCGTGGCCCCGGTAGCCCCTTCAACTTCACTGATGCAAAAACCTGCTTAGAAGCTCTCTGATGGCTCTGAAACCTACTCCATTGAGTCTGGAATGTTGGAGATAGTCGAAATTGACTATTGTCACTCCAAAATGGGGCGAATCTAGTTCAAGATAGAGCCAAAACAACATTTTCCCAGTGTCCCCTACATGAGCACCACTAAAATTAGGGAACTTTAGTTAAATGAAGTCAAATTTGGCAAATCCGAAAACTTGGAGTGCACCTCTATTTCTCTGCCATCTCTAACAATAACATTTAATGTTTAAGGGAAGGGGGTGGCCACATGCCAATCCCCGCAACCCCACAGTTAGAGGAAATGTCGGAACTTTCAAACTGTTGATGCTAACATAGCCATGTGACACCTTATAATATGGTTGGTGGTTACATTTTTAAAAACCATGTAGATAAGTTGCAACGGAATGGCATAAAATTTTAACCACATGTGAACAAGACTAATAATTTCCGCGAAATCGTAGGCGGTTAGCACTCTGGTCGGTGGTCTTGGTGCTAAGGCCATATGGGGAGGGCTGGCCCTCGGGGCTGGCCCTCCAAACCCCCATCACATACACAAATTTAATTCAAATGTATTCGTTGAACATAATTTGTTAAGAACTAATGTCACAATGGAATAGTAAAGTGTCCAGGCCTGCGGGAAGGAGGTCCAGGGTTCAACCCCCAGCTGCCCCAATACAATTTTTCATGACCACTCCTGGGCCACGTGGCAACCTCCAGGCTTGCCATGTGGCAGCTTATCATTGGCCGAAACTTAACATGGTCAATCAAATGCCCTGTAATACGTTGTCACTTGGCCATCAATGATTGGTCCATACAAAATATTCTAGGGAATCTTCTGAGGAATATTCCCTCAAATATATTTTTTTAATTTCCCAAATTTCCAATTCAAACTTGGTCAAAGTCCAGTTTTTGCAGTTTACTGGACTTTTCAAATTGCGATAACTTTTCACGGTGCCAGAATCAGGAATAAAATATCTATCCTGATGCTCAGGTTTTGCACACTTCCGAACACTTAGAATTTTGAGCTATCATTCTTGGTCCATGATCCAATTCTGATCACACCTCCCCATTAGGAATCTTTTGGACCCCAAAATACTGATATATCGATATGTACAGTAGATGAGAGTACAACACCCTCTTCTTTTCAGCCTCCAAACACTTGACTTGCACGGCTGGTGCCTTTGAACCATAACTTGAAGGTAGTTGACACTTCCCTTCCTGGATGTGCTTGTCCTCTTGTCAAGAACTATCTTCCTTGCACTCACTCAAATATTTCTAGTGAGAAATTTGCAGAAGGTGCCTGAACATCACTGCCTTGATCATAGATCCAAGGTGTCTCAAACAAACAAGAGATTACAACATAAAATACATGCATACAACCAAAATTTGCACATGTACAAATGAGTATGTCTTACTGTGTTAATAATTCCAACCACTTCTCACGAAGCCACTTCCACAATGACTTTTTCTGCTGCAAATATTGTTCATGTGAAACATATGTTTTCACATCAATAATGGAATCCTTGGTTCCAATTTCACCAATTTTTTTGTCCTCTTGCTACGAATTCTTGGGACGACTAATTGGATGCAATGTCGAACATTGGGAAACAAAATGTCCCCTCTTTTGGCAATATGTGCAAGTCTTGTGCACTTTATTTTCAAGTTGTCTTTTCCTCAACTGCTTCATGTATGCCTTCTTCCTCATCTAGCATCTCGAAACAACATGATTAAACTGACCACAATATGCACAACAACTCTTTCTTCCTTTTAAGCATGCAAAATTGGAATGCCTTGTAGAAACATAATCAACTTGACTATGGGAAGAATTATACCTCATTTATTTCTTTTCATGTCCATCATTTTTTCCTTCTTGAGGAGATGAACTAGTAGAGGTTCTAGCTTTCTTTTGCAGACTAACATCATCGTTCTTGTCTTGAAAAATGTCCGAACTCGCATGCTCGTCATAAGCTGCATGTCTACAATATTCTTTCTGCAACAAAGGCTTAAAGCAATGGAAATCAACTTGAAAACAAACTTGACATGTTTTTTATTTAGAACTTGTGACAAATGTTCTCTTTGAAGTTGCCTCACCTGCCTTCATGGCTTTGGAGTCTTCGCCACTAGATTTCACATAACCAAGACCAAATTTCTTAGGTTGTTCCTCAACCAAAATAGGTTCAGCCATGCCTTGTGCATGTTTGCCTAAACCCTTGCCTTCATAGACCATTTTAAACACTAACTTGGACCCTTTACCTCTAGTGTTCTTTTCAAATGAACCAACACATCTCTCTGATGAAGAAACTGAAGGCAAATTAGAATGAATTACCTCTACTTCACGCATGTTCTTGGTCAAAGCCTTTTGAGCTTGATGGAGCTGCATCTCTATATCATGCAATATTTGAAGAACTTCTTCCTTCACTTGCTTCATATCAAACAATTTCTCACGAAGTTTAGTGCTTTCTCTTCTATCCTCAAACAGAATCTGCACCATGTCCTTCAAGATGTAGAAGTCACACTTCATATCTTCGTCAAAGTGAAGGAGGAGGATTTTGAAATTTCAGTTGATGAAGTTTTCATAATTAAAATGAACAAAATATCTTCAACAAAGTTCAAAAACCTCTCAAAACAAATGACAAAGATTTTGAATAAAATGGTTGTAAAGACAAGCTCTTATTCAAGCAACCAAACAACAAAAAACTGAAAAAAGGGTTTGTTCTTCAAGGGTGACCTTGAGGTCCTTTGGGTAAGGAATATGCCTTCAGCCCTTATTCCTTCTTTTCCTCTTTCGGACTTAGCTATCGGTGCTATCCCTTCACCTCCAACAAACTCAAACAATAGTCAGTTTGCAAACAGTAAACAATAAATCTTTTGCATTGTTTAAATACCTTTCAAGTCAAACAAGCAAGCTATTGCTATGTCAATCAAGCAACCAAGTGCTCTGATACCAAATTTATTTGAAAATGGTTTGGATAAATTGTTATGTTTTTCAAGAACCTACCACTTAATTAAACAAATAAAAGATCTAGCTTATACTTGACAATTTGCGGAATTTATGCTTGAAAGTGATGGATGATTTTTAACTCTTTAAGTGTCTTAAGTCCATTTTTTCTTGCTGAAATTTAACATGTATAACAGCAACATAATGCATCAATAAAACATTCACACGTAATAGCAAAATTAATCTAGGAGTTCACCTGAATATCGTGGGCTACGTCTCCTTTGAGCTTTGTCATCTTAACTTGGCTCTTTGGGATTATGGTAAAGTTTATTTTACAAGTTCCGCACTTAACTCCAATGGTTACTAAACTGAACCAAAGGACTTAGAATACCATCTATATCCATCTCATGGCTTTCATCACTCTGCAAACAACTTTAGGCTCCCTTAGACTCGATTCCTTCTGTCGGTGCACTAAGCTACACTAAGCTTCTCTATGGAACTAACTCCTTCGTAATTATGTTTTTTTCCCTGAAACCACACCTATTTTCTTCATCACACATCAGACACCAAATATCGACTGATCGTTTTCTCAAATCGAGCACTGCATCCCCAAACTAGGCCTTCCTCCATGGTTTGCTCAGGGCTGCCCAAAACTTCCCTTCAGCTTCTCGAGCTCGAGAATTCATAAAATGGCTCTTAAAATCACTTCATTGTTTTCATAATGCCAAAAATAGTTAATATAGACTATATTCTCACTGAAAATGGCCTCTGGCTGCTTCGGTTTCACCTCGCCTCCAACACCTGTCAGCACCCCCTGGCACTAGGGTCACTGAAAATTTCTCTGATGGGTTCTAGAACTCTATAAGTCCTCAAAATATTTTTCAACCTCCATAAATGGATTTATAATTTTGTTTACAGTCAAAAATGACTATTGGTTCACTGCATATGGTCTCTAGCTGCCCTGGCTAGGCCCTGAACTGCTGCTGGCAAAATTTGGCACTGATGGCCCCTGGATATTTACTGAATATTCTCGGCTTTCTAAAGTCCTCTACAGGCTCTGAAAACCATATCATTAGTTTCAGAACATCTTAAATATCCAAAATTGATTATTGGATCTTTGAAAAATACCTCTAGCTCCCCTGGCTAGGTCTCAAACTATTGCTTCCCCCTGGTGGCGTTGGTGGCCCCTTGAACTTCATTGATGAAAAAACCTACTTAGAGGCTCTTAGATGGCTCTAAAACCTACTCCATTGAGTCTGGAATGTTTGAGATAGTCTAAATTGACTACCGTTACTCCAAAATTGGGCGAATCTAGCTCAAGATAGAGCCAAAACAACTTTTGCCCAGTGTCCCTACATGAGCTCAACTAAAATTGGGGAACTTTAGTTAACTGAAGTCAAATTTGGCAAATATGCAAACTTGGAGCATGCCTCTATTTCTCTGCTAACTCTAACAATAATATTTAATGTCTAAGGGGAGGGTTGGCCACATGCCAACCCCCGCAACCCCATGGTTAGAGGAAATGTCAGAAATACCGAACTGTTGGTGCTAACATAGCCATGTGACGCCTTATAATATGGTTGGCAGTTACAATTTTAAAAGCCACATGGATAAGTTGTAAGGGAATGGCATTAAATTTTAACCGCATGTGAACACGACTAAGAACTTCCATGAAACCATCGGGAGTTAGCACTCTAGCCAGTGGTCTTGGCACTAAGGCCATATGGGGAGGGCTAGCCCCTCAAGGCTGGCCCTTCGAACCGCCATCGCATACATAACTTTAATTCAAATGTATTTGTTGAACATAGTCATTTAAGAACTAATGTCACAGCGTAACGGTTAAGTGCGTGGGCCTACGAGCAAGAGGTCTAGGGTTCGACCCCCAGCCGCCCCAATACAATTTTGCATGACCACTCTTGGGCCATGTGGCGACCTCCGGGCCTACCATGTGGCAGCTTCTCATTGGCCAAAACTTAACACAGTCAATCAAATGCCCTGAAATACATTTCCACTTGGCCATCAATGATTGGTCCATATGGAATATTCTAGGGAATATTCCAAGAATATTCCCTAGAGTATTATTTTTTTAATTTCCCAAAATTTCCAAGTCAAACTTGGTCAAAGTCCAGTGTTTATAGTTTACTGGACTTTTTAAACTATGGTAACTTCTTCATACGATGTCGGTTTTTTGAACCCTTCATAGCACTGGAATTAGGAAGACGAGATCTATCTAGTCGCTCAGGTTCGGCACACTTCCGAACACTTTGAATTTTGAGCTATCATTCTTGGTCCATGATCCAGTTCTGATCACACCATGTGAATTTTGTAGTCCCAAAAAAAAAAATTTTATGCATTTTTTCAAATAGTTTATGAGCACACATTTCTTCAAACACTTTGAGAGAAAAATATAAAATTGAACGGAAATAATAATCTGATAAAAAATAATACAAGAAATATATCAAATTTTCAAATAGTTTATGAGCACACATTTCTTTAAACACTTTGAGAGAAAAATATAAACTTGAACGGAAATATTAATCCAATAAAAAATATATCAAATCAAGAACCTTGATATTCTACTGAAGATTACCCAACAACTAGTGGCTCCTCAACACATAAAATTATGACACCAACAATAAATAAATCGAATCCAACCTATGAAATGATAATCCCAACCTCCTTATGAGAATATTGAATTTTTCCTTCAAGAATTGATGATTAAACTCGAACCTAATAAATAAAATTAGCTCTTGCAAATGAAATCAAACCCAATAGATAATCTCAACCCAATATATAAATTCAACTTTCAAAAAATGAATTCAGCAACAACAAATTAATTTGGCTTTGGAAAATAAAATTGCATCCAATAGAAAAAATCTAGCTCTCATAAATGAACTGGGCCCCAATAAATTCAACTGCTACAAAATTATTCGACCCATCAAGAGAAATTCAGTTGGACAAGAGAAATTTTTGTTGGAATTAATGCAGAAAGCTAGACTTATATGGTTGTTGTGATGAGGATAGGATTGAGACTCTAAGATTAGGTCATAGATCCTAATATCTAGGGAGTGATTGAAACCATCCCATTAGTGTGAAAGCCTATATATTTGAGGCTCATCTGACTCAATAGTCAGTGCTTGTATGGAGTGCTTGTGTACTTTCTGGGTATCTCACCTAGAGAGCCCTTTAGTTAATACATTAATCACATAACAGTTTTTAACATGGTATCAGAGAATCAGGTTTGAAGCTCGATGAGTTTTCCAGCAGATGGAAGAAGGGAGCCTATCAGTTTCATCACACATCACAACGGTTCCAGAGTGGTGACAACAACCGTTGTTGCTACTATGTTTCAATCGGACATCAACGAGCTTGGACAGAAACATGAAGAGGGAGATCTGAGTGTTGTTGGTTTTTGTTTTATCTCCTGTAGAAATTTGCTGAATAATGATTAATTATCCACTGAGACTATCCTGGTCACATACTATTTGAACTTCATACACAACACATAATCTCTTCCACTCAGATCAACTCAGATCATCAAACATGCGGAAATAAAATCAAGCGATAACACATCAAATCATCATATACACTAACACAGTATGTATGGGGACAGCTTATAGCTGAAAACCCCGCAGCTATTGTGTATATTATAATGGAGAAATCAAGTAACAACTCAGTACAATACTCCTCACAAGTACTCAGTACTTTCTCATGAAGTTACACAAAATCTAGCTTGGTTTTGAACAAGTCACTAGTTCAAAACTCACCGCCAATTGCCTTGCCTCTATTGCGTGTTTCAATGCTATGGGATGGCCTCTTTATATAGATAAACCACCAACCTAAACTGCGAAATCCTCATAGGCTTACTCCACCTATCTTTGTGTTGCAAATAGCAACAGTATAGTCACAACTGATAGCTAACTCCACCCTTTCATCTACCTCTTTCACTGGTCTCCACTGAACTGATCATGCACTGTAGTGAACTCATGTGTTCTTGAGTTGAATAATGAGTTACTAATTAATGAATTAAATTATATTTAATTCACTCCACTCATAACTAATTGATTAGCTAGTTAAACTAATCTCAACTAGTTCAACTAAAATAAACAGAACACAACTCCACTAGCTGTCTCATTAAATCCTCCAAACTTCTGCCACTAAATTCCTAACTGAATTCAACCATGCATGAGCTCAATACCCCATAAGAAAAGTGTATTTCCTTCTGGCAGTTGCATGTGCCACATTTGTAGCTCGAACTGAAGCGCTCCAAGAGAGTAAACTGTTGTTTAGAGTCCAAATATTATTAAGGGTAAATAATATTTGACTTCCCTATTTTTAGGAGAGGCAGTCTAAAAATATCCTTCGACCTCTTCGACCTAAAAAATAGAGTCTCATCTATTTTTACCAACATGACCAATGCTCCAAGAATCTCAAACTGGAATCCCCGAACCATGCTCCATATGTCTAAAAATAGACATAGTCTAAAAATAGACTTTTGCGCCAGAATTTGCCTGCGGGCCCACTTAGTGAAGGCGACTTCATTTCACTAAGCTCCATCATCTTGCTGCATTCTCAACACTCCCTCTCGGCAAGATATGGATTATCTGCAACCCCTATCCTGCCTCTGTGGAATTCGAACTTGCTCCTGGTGAGCGCCTTCGTCAGGATGTCGGCATCCCGATCCTCCGTGGGAACATATGAAAGCATCATGATTCTCCGCTGAACACAATCTCTGATATGATGGTACCTGATGTCGATGTGTTTGGACCTATCATGAAATACTGGATTAGCCGAGAGTTTAATGCAACTCTGGTTATCACAGTAGATCACTGTAGGCTCCAAATGCAACATGAACAATCCTGCGAGGATCTTCCTCATCCAAATAGCCTCGCATGCAGCCAAGCTAGCTGCCATGTACTCGGCCTCTGCTGAACTGAGTGCCACGGATCTCTGCTTCCTGCTGTACCAGGAAACTGTTGTCAACCCAATGCTGAAAACTCCTCCAGATGTGCTCTTTCGGTCCGTTGGACTCCCTGCCCAATCTGCATCAGTGAAGCCAGAAAGCTTCGCTCCATCCTCCTGTCTGTACCATATAAAAAATAGAGTCTCATATATTTTTACCAACATGACCAATGCTCCAAGAATCTCAAACTGGAATCCCCGAACCATGCTCCATATGTCTAAAAATAGACATAGTCTAAAAATAGACTTTGCGCCAGAATTTGCCTGCGGGCCCACTTAGTGAAGGTGACTTCATTTCACAAAGCTCCATCATCTTGTTGCATTCTCAACACTCCCTCTCAGCAAGATATGGATTATCTGCAACCCCTATCCTACCTTTGTGGAATTCGAACTTGCTCCTGGTGAGCGCCTTCGTCAGGATGTCAGCATCCTGATCCTCTGTGGGAACATATGAAAGCATCATGATTCTCCGCTGAACACAATCTCTGATATGATGGTACCTGATGTCGATGTGTTTGGACCTATCATGAAATATTGGATTAGCCGAGAGTTTAATGCAACTCTGGTTATCACAGTAGATCACTGTAGGCTCCAAATGCAACCTGAACAAACCTGCGAGGATCTTCCTCATCCAAATAGCCTCGCATGCAGCCAAACTAGCTGCCATGTACTTGGCCTCTGCTGAACTGAGTGCCACGGATCTTTTCTTCCTGTTGTACCAGGAAACTGCTGTCGACCCAACGCTGAAAACTCCTCCAGAAGTGCTCTTCCGGTCTGTTGGAC